>CAJUYG010001210.1:0-42720 GCA_910591675.1 Galerucella calmariensis
TAGAGAAATGAATAAATATCACAACATGAGTGATGATTATGAATATGCACTGATAATGATACGAATAATAATGTTCCATACAGCTTAACAGATACGAAAAACGTTCACGAAATATTTAAAAATGGTTTTTATTCATTTAATTAATTATCTATACGTATTCTACATAGATTATCTACGATCTTCTATACTATCCAAAAAATGATCGTTCAAAAGACATACGTCAACCATTCGTTGCTCAGTGTGCGCTCACTCAACAGTTGAGTCGTAAGTTATGTTTTCTGAACGCAACCTATGATAGAAGTTAACGAAAAGTAACAAATAAATAATCGGAGACATCCAGATCGCCGTATTTGCTGCTTTGCAAAGCACAAAATTAAAAAAGTATTTTATCTACGACCACCTTTAAAATTAGGCATTTACGAACCAAAAAAAAAATGTGTGAAATCATACGTTAAAAGCGTGCGTAAATGAACAACGCTTTTTATGTGGGACTTTCATTATAACACCCAAAACCGTGCGTAAATGATCAATGCTTTTTCAATGGGGTTTTCATTTTAACACTCTTTTTTAGCTACGTAATTTTTATAGTTGCCTTGAATTTCGAAACTGGCAAATGTGCATATATTATAAAATTGTATTTTGGAGGTTATTCGGCTGATGCAATAGTTAATAGTGGGGATAGTCAATCTGACACGCCCTGGATTATTCTTCTCTCTCTTTCAAGTAGTTTTTCTCATATTTTCCTTGTCGTCCTTGTGTAAACCGTATGTCGAGATAGGACTTTTCACAACCTGTATATCAATTATAACGTATTAAAAGTTTTAAAATTCCTTTCAAAAAGTAGATCGTTGACTAAGAAGCAATATCTTTGGATTATATGCCTCTACAGACAATGAATTAAACTTCTAAGTTAAACGGGGAATTTGATGCTGTTTTTCCTGTAGTCACAATGTATTAGAATTTTGTACAAATTGATATTTATCACAAATGCGGTTTTGATTTTAGGTTCACATGTTCAAATACGACTGATAAAGGATCAAAGAGTACAGTTACATGTACAGATGGCAAAGAAACAATTCGAGATAATATCGTAAATGTATTTGGTACAAAACAGATTGCATCTTTAATAGATGTAGAACTAAAACATCCTAATGAAGAAGTTTTAACAGAATTTGGGTTGAAACTTGCTACTGATGAACATCTACCATTTACAGCAGATTTTCTAGTATCTAGTGTGATTCATGGATCTGGTAGGAGCATAAATGATAGACAATTTTATTATATCAATTCTAGGCCTTGCGAACCTTCAAAAATAATGAAATTAGTTAATGAAATATACAAATTATTCAATCCAAATCAGTATCCTTTTGTATTTTTGAATATTGTAACAAAATCGTTACTTGTCGATGTAAATATCACGCCTGACAAACGGCAAGTTTTTCTAGAAAACGAAAAACTTTTACTTGCAACTATAAAAACATCACTGTTGTCAGCTTTTAAAGAATTTCCTTCAACATATAAAATGCAAAATTTAAATCTTTCAACTTTTAAACCACAAAAAAATAAAGGTTTGAAGAGAAACTTGACTGATAACTCTATACAGGAAGGACATATTTTGCAGCACTTCAAGAAAAGATCTAAAACAGATGGAAGTTCTGTAGAAACTAAAATTGATTTAAAAGATTTTGTGATTAAAAAAGAAGAGAAACAAAATTTATCATTTTTTAATACAAATGTAGTTGATAAAAATATATTGAATGAATCACAAGAAAAATTGGAAGAACTGTTGGAGACAGCATGTAAACTTGTTAAAGATGAAGAGGATGCTAATATTGTAAAGTCAGAAGACTGGAAATTGGAGGATCTTGAAATAAGGCTTGACCAACCTTTGCATATAAAACCTTCCAGAAAACGGAAAGTATTCAATATAACTTTGGATGAAATTAAAAAATATAATGAAGTTACGAAGCATGATTCAAGTCAAAATGTGAAAGTTAAATTTAGAAGTGAAATAAAATCTGAACATAACAAAATTGCAGAAGAAGAATTACAAAAACAGATACAAAAATCTGATTTCAAAAATATGGTAATATTGGGTCAATTTAATAAAGGTTTCATTATCACGAAATTGAAAGATGATTTGTTCATCATTGATCAACATGCCAGTGATGAAAAATACAATTATGAACAATTACAGCAAACAACTGTCATAGATTCACAACTACTAGTGAAGTGAGTAAATATTTAAATTTAAATACTTTTGAAATCAATTGACAATTTTTAGCCCGAAGCAATTAGAACTTACTGCTGGAAATGAAAGTTTGTTAATAGAAAATATTGATATATTTAAAAAAAATGGCTTTTCTTTTAAAATAGATAATGAAGGTGAGTTATTTTATTTAATCATTGTATTCATCAAGTCGTTTCTCAGTTCATTACAAGGTACTGAATGTACAATACAGATAATCTTGGGTGCAATCCAGAGGTTGGCATGCCTATCTATCTCAGGAACTATGAGATTTAAGGTTACAGATGCCACGGATGTGATAGAGTTTGTTCCTTTGCCCTTACGTCATAATGGGTGACGTATTCTGCTGTTTTACGTATGTGTTATGGTTCAAATAATAGCCTTTTTGGTGTGCGTCATCGTTTGTGACGTATATCCGGGTTTTCGGCATGTCGTTTATTTTATTTGCTGTTTTGACATATAGCTAACCTTAAATTTGACGAATAAAGTCATCAGGATCGTATTCAGCCAAATTCGAAAAGGCTATGAAATTAATAATTACCAGGTTCTTTTTCTAACTGAAAATACTTAAGAACTTTCAAAATACTGATGTTTTTCCGTGTATCTAGGTATATTTTTGTATTATTTAAATAAATATAACAATAAGACTAATATTCACTTTTCATAATAATAATAATTGACCGTAAACAACAACGTACAGACCTGACGAGAACTGTCAGTGTGACAGTAGAAAAAGACGTAAGATACATTGCCGCTACGAAAGTAACGCCTTCATAGTATTTTGAGTTCCCGATGGATAGGTTGCGCTTTCGCGTAATCTAAACATCAACCAATCAAATTTTTGGAAGTCGAAATTAGGGTTAACGTTTGTAATACATTTAAACGATTCATTATTGTGATATTTTGATTAGGATTAATCACAGATCTGCCTTTTTTTCTATTTCTTCCTACGTAATGTGTTAGAAGGAGATTAACAATCGATGACGCACACCAAGAAGGGTATTATTTCAACTATATATTACTTGAATTTTATTTTACACTTAACCTCAAAATTATAATCAATGACATAAAATGTTAAGAATTGTTTTCAAAATATGACAACTGAACTGTCAAAAGTAACAGATTAAATTTATATCGACCTTAGATAAAAAATACGTTAATGATGTCATAATTCCGTCTTATCCATTTCATAAATGAGAGAGCAAGCTGGACAATGTATGACGTAACGGCAAAGGATGGCTGAACAGACTCTATTAGACCCAATACCTAGTGGTAGAGGGAACAGCTAAAGAAAACAATCCTATGACAAACACTGACAATGTCGGCAATAAAGTAGAACATTCTCGGGGGATTATTCCTCGATTCTACTCTGCTGCTGCTCTTTTAAGATCACAATTAGGTATTCTTGATCACAAAGGGGGGGAGCATGAAACGGGGGACAAGCCACAATAGGTAATGATAACAATTGTTTGTCATAAACGGATGATTAGTAACTTAGATGGGGATTACAGACTTTATAATGAAAAATTATTATTTAATCATTGAGAATTGAAGTGATATAAATAATTATTTTGATTAATTGATCATCATATTATATTATGGAGTATCAAAGGTAAAAAATAAAATCAAACCCAATTACTCCCAGAGTCAAAAGCCATAGTCCTGATGGAAGTCCCCAAAAAATATATTATATTATAAAATAATACTAATTGGTGTTATTTATGAGACCATGGTATATAGTGAGTAAAATATTTCAAACTTATAATGAATAGTATTTGGTGTATACTGTATACTGGCTGTTTCACGATGAACTTATAGTTTGGCAAGTTTATCTGAAGCTATGCGGCGTCGGTAAGAGGCGAGGAAAAACATGGCGTCTATCTGTCAAACGTACAAATGGCGTACGGTACCTATTTTACCAAGTAAAACTGAAAATACAAATGTATCTGACAATAGCAACGCCACTGGATAAATCAATATCAGTCAATTGACGAAGTGAGAGGGAAGATCTCACGCACGCGCTTGCCAATAAGAAGTTAGCTGGTTGATACAAATCACCAATTATGTAATCGGAGGGTGTGGTCATTATGGTTTTCGTACAACGCTGCCAGAGCTTCAAAAAGCCCATAACAAATTTGGAAAAGTGTTCATCTTTAAATATTCATAAATTGAAAAAATAATGTTAATAGAATAAATCCAAGGGAACAAGCACATTATAAAATTAATGTTTAATCATATTTTTAATATTGTTAATAATAAAAAGACCCTTTTCTAATTATTATCACTACATAGTTAAAACCTCAGTTTTGTCATAGTTAAAAGTGGCAATGTCGAATATTTTCGACTGCATTCCTTTCACGGTTTCAGATAAACTTGCCAAAGTATACACTATCTGTATGCTGGAGTCTACTTACACGATTTCTTTAAAAATCGGCATAGATGGAGAACAAGTTATGGCGAGTTTATAAAAATATTTTGACATACATGCTACTTCCGCTTATACCAAAACTGAACGACAACTTTGTAATATTAAATATAATACCCTGTATATTATTAAAATTTCGGATTTTACATTAAATTTTAATATCTCTTTGTGTAGAATACCATGTAATGTATACTTATCGAAATATTAATGTGTTAAATTACAAATAGACTGGTGCAGACCTTTATATTGAAAATTGTGTGTGTACATCCCCAATACCAAATAAAAAACATCTTGTCTGGTTGATTAGTAGGACGATCAAGTTAGTTGGTGACATGTTGAAAAAGTTCTTTTTTGTATACAGGGCTGTTAAAAAAATTATGAAAAGTTCAAAAATGTATAATATCTTTATATATATATTTTTTTAGTGTAATAACCATGCCCTTATTTTCGGCCTCTTAAACTAAGGACAGTTTATGTTCACTAAGGCCCGAAACTAATGGCAGTTTATGTTCACTTCCCTTTATTCAATCCTAAGCCTTTTTGAGATATTAACGTGTATTTAAAAATATCAATTATTCCAGCTTTATTGCGTTGGCGTAGACCGTATTATGTATTCATTTATTTCAGCAGGTTGTGTATTTACAAAAGTCGTAGTAGCCTATTCTGTACCTCTTTCTCTAAAATTTAGGTAGGGATTACTTTTCCTCCTAATATCAGCGTTTTCTCTTCTAAAAGACTTATTAAGTATTCCTTGTTTGTCGTTTTCGTTACCGTGACATTTTTCTATTTTTATAACTACTTATTATAATTAAGTTAACAAATGACTGGAAGCGCGCAAGAAACCAAAAACAGTTCTTGCATTTTAGTTACAAATAATGTTCTTTTTTATTGAAATTTGGTTCTATCTTAGCTATTACACATGTCCAATAGCTCCTTAAGCACTGTTGCTAGATACTCAACTTTTAAAGGAATCCTTTAAAATAAATAATTTTTAACAATATATACCTGCAGAATAGCGTTTCAACTGAAAATTTTTAAAAACTTATTTTCAAGATCCCTCTAAATTTTACATAATTATTTACAGAATAGACCCCATAATTAAATAGTATTAACTGTTATTATTTGAAGTCAATTGCATTTGACAGTGTTGTTACTAGAACATATTAAGCTTTATTTATCCAGATGGGCTCCGACCCATCCGTCACACAGTGAATAGAATAAAAAACAATTTAACAAAATTTGGTTGTTTTGAAGCAGAAGTTGAGGAGTTCATCAACTAACGCGAGAGCGTCCACGTTTTGTACCGCAGTGGTACTAGAAGCAATCAAAATCTTATACTAACGCGTTGGCGGTCGTGAAACGGTACAAAGGGTGAGTGGTGGTCGTTATTGAGGGTACCAAGAGTTCTATAATGCTGAAAAGAAAACAGAAAGAAGGCTTGCTTTTGGCAGCACTTTGTGAATATGAGGTGTATTAGGTGTACCAATTGTGTCCATTCAACGAATTAAAAAAAAACAAGTTTCATCCCTACTCATTTTACCCAGTTCAAACCTAAAGCGAAGAGACAATAATAGAATATAATTTGCAGAATTTGTGCTGTAAAATGTCAAGAAGCTAATCAATATTTGAAGAATATTATATGGTGCAATGAATTGAAATTACGAGAAATGGAATGGTTAATAGGTACAATTCGCAAAAACTGGAGCAAAAAAATCAACACTTGACATGATCGTTTACCACCGCATAAATTCCCATTCCCCAATAACAAAAGAGGATTGTGAACGTAGAGTTTACATTGCATTCAATTCTTTCCCTGCAACAATGATTAGGCGACAACAAACGAAGGTGTGATAAAAATGCTTGCAGGTTCAAGTACGGAATTTTGAACACTTGTTATAAGTTCTTGTAATATTCATGTATGTGGAATTACAATAAAAAAATACGACCTAATTATAATCATCAACAATACGGCGAAAATAATAAAAATGTTTAATTTTATTATCATTATTATTAATAACAGGCATTACTTTATTAATTTTTGCTTGAAAACAACCATATTGTATTAAATTGTTTATATTCTCTTCACTCAGTGACGGCTGGCCCAGGGTCGATCGGCGGTGGCGGTGCCTACCCTGTGGGAATTAAAATAAATAAATTAAAAGCCAAAATTACTCTTCTTTATTTTTTTAATGAAATTTCCCAAAGGTGCGCGAAGACTCCGTTATTTCAAATTCAATGCGCGACATCTTTTTAACAGAGGTATAAGCACAATCATGTGTGGGCGCGCCCATGCTAACCGATAGTACAAAGACCGGGCCCCTGTTGCCCTCGAAACGCATATTCATATTGTTTACATTTATACAAAAAGCAATGAAAAACTATGCCCATAAAATAAAAGCACGTCTAGTTCACGAAAAGTGTAAAACATTTCCAAGAGTTCGTTTTAAATTAAATATACTTTTCGACTATTATTTTGTTCGGGTCAAGCCCATCGGGTAGATGTATTTCACTGCTCAGCTAACGTTGAAAATTTAACAGAGTGAATGAGTGTATTAAGTTAGTGTAGAACTAGAAAAATGACAAGTTCAAGTGTTGGAGTTATTATTCAGCAACTAGCAAGTGCCATCGGTTCGAGTAGTCGTGAGTAATAAAAAAGATGTTGATTTTTTGTTGAAGTCCAAATTTCATAGCCACAATTTGGACGATAAATTATTCATAAATTAACACTGCATTCAAATATGAAGAACTTAATTAATTTCAAAACAGGGAATAGATCTTTTATTACTTCTTGGTTCGATAAAAATGAATTGTTGACGGTAGCGAGACTAGTGATATCTTATCAAATTGTAGGTAAATTACACGGCCTACGCCTACGCAATAATAGGGCTGAAATGATTGATATTTTCAAATTCATGTTAATGCCTCAAATACGCTTAATATTGGGTATAGGTAAGTGAAAATAAACTGCCCTTAAAATAATAAGAACATGATTGTTTCATGAAAAAACAAAGATATTTAACATTTTTAAACTTTTCATTATTTCATCAGCTATTTGTGACCTGTCCACCTTCCTGAGAAGGGATGGGCGTTAACCTTTTTTTTTGGCGGCACTCCTCCGGCATCCCTGCTTTTCAAAGAGTCATGCATGCCAGAGAACTGTCGCCAATGCAGTGGAGAGGTTGAAATGCTATTTGCGCACATGTAATGGAAGCGAGCACCCTAAACTGTTAGCCACCATTACATAGTGTGAGGCTCACCTAGGTTCTACTCACTAAACCGTCCACCCCATCTTCCGCACCGTCATTGCAACCGCCTGTTTGGCATATCTTCGGCGATGTCGCGTGTACCTATTGTCTGCATTTTTGTTGTTGTTGTCTTGTTCTTTCTTCCTTTTCCTTAATTTCCATGATGGAGTTTATATGTCTATATATATAGCATTGTATGTGTTTGTTAGAAGTAACCAGCTCCAGAAAGTTATGTTTGTTCATTATTAAACCACACTCTATTTCGAAAAATAGCTATCAAATCTGGGGCAGATGAAATTTGTATGTTCAACATCGTCATTGTTGTCATAGCAATAAGAGCATATCGGATCCGGTTCTTTTCCGATTCTGTAATTTGTTCTCTTGTGCTGACACTTTTTACACATTACACATTTTTCAATGTCCGGGATTAGTTCCCTGGTCCATTTTCCCTTTTGATCGGTGTTCCATTCCTGCTGCCATTTATCAATCGATACAGCCCTCTCTGAGCAGCTAGGTAATACAGGATCTTGTGCCCTGTATGTTCTAGCACGCTCTTCAACTAATACATGTATTGGTAGTTCTCCGCAGATGACTTGTAGAGCCGGATTAGATACTGTCCTATATGCGCTAGCTACCCTGAAGGGCTTTTCTCTGGACTTTATCCATACGATTCTTTTCTGACTGATATTTTAGCACTTCTCCCCATATGGGAACCCCGTATAGTAATATGGAGTTAGTCACTCCCAACAGAACTTTTCTCTTGAGAAAACTTGGGCCTCCAATATTCGGCAGCATGCGATATCAGCGCCGTAATCCTAGTCTCCGCTTAATACAGATTTCCCTTACATGGGTAATATATTCAAGACGATCGTCTAAGTATATACCCAGATAATTTAATACCCTGCTGTGATTTATTTCTGTAGATCGTTGAATTTTATATGCACTCTATCCCTAGGTCCTTTAAGAATAACACACTCGGTCTTGTGTTCCACTAGTTGGAGGCTTTGTTTTCCCAGCCACTTGCTTATCCTAGCTAGCGATGTGTTGACACGGGCCGTGAGGCTGAGAGAGTCGAAGGCTTCAACTAAGACCACGAGGTCATCAGCTAATGCGACAAGGGTGGTTCCAGATGAGGTATTTTTTTTCTAAGAAGGACATCATAGAGCATATTTCAGAGTGTTGGACCGAGTACGGAGCCCTGGGGGACGCCTGATGTCACCTGCATTGATTTGCCAGGGGTTACTATTACCTCCCGATCCTTTAGATAATGTTTTATTATGTTAATCAGATAGGTTGGGATCTTTTTATTTTGGGCTGCTCTAATTATGTGCGGCCATGAGGCACTGTTGAAGGCATTATTAATGTCTAGTATGATGAGGACCACCCAGTTATTTTTGGATTCCCCTACCTTTTTTACAATGATTTCGGCCGCCATGACTGTGGATCTTCCTTTTCGGAAGCCGTATTGATTTTCTTATAATCCTCTGCGTCTAATTCCTCTTCTACTCGAGCTTTCATTATACGCTTATATAACTAATCTACGCAGTCTAGTTGGCAAATGGGCCTGTAAGCTGATATGTCATCTGCTGGTATATCCCTTTTCCATACCAACACCAAGGCAGCGGTTTTGAATTGCTTAGGGAAGTCTTGTTCTGCTAGATCATTGAAAATGCCTATGAATATATCTGGCCTTATGTTTATGGCTGCCTTTAGAACCGCCACTGGGATCCTGTCAGGGCCAGGAACTTTGCGGCTCGCTAGACCGTCAACTGTCGCTTCGAATTCTTCATTTGTTATTCCCTTGCATGGTTCGGTGGGTATTCGTCTGAAGTCCCCGGGGTCTTTATTGGGGAAAAGCAGTTTTGCAGCCTCCCATTGCTTCTGGTCAGTTAGCTTGTATGGCGTCGTCAGCTGGAGACCTTTCATTACTATTTTATAACCGTCACCCCCAGACGTCACCTTCCAGCTTGTTTATGAGTTCTTTCCATATGTTTTTTTAGCATCTAGGAACATTTTTTTCAGATTTTTCTTTTTTAGGATAAAGTCATTTTCGAACTTTTGGTAGTACCCAGCGCACCTTTTTCTCTGCGCTACTCGTCGGGCTTTTATGGTTTCTTCCCTGGCTGTCATCATCTCGTCGCTCCACCAATATGGCTGCCTCGGATTTTCCCTGGATGAAGACTTCATAGCGTTCTGTAGAACTTGTAAGATATCATTTAGGCAGGTTTGTTCGAGGATACTATTGATATTTTCTTGAAGGTACGCCATATCCGGTTTCCTCTCTCTCCGAAAATTGACCGTTTTGTTTTTGTTGCCCACCGCAATTTGGATGGGGAGATGTCGTTTTGTGGAGATCCCCAGGTGACTGCCTTCGCGTTTATATCCCCCGCTATAATCAGCTTCTTGCTACCTTGTGGCACATGTCCCATTATGTCATCCACGGTTTTTTCGTACTGGGAAAAATTGTAATTTGAGTGAAATATAGCATGCTATTATGGTGAATAGTTGGAACTGGATAACTATGTATCCTCTTCCCTTGGTGCACTTTTCGACCCCCCAGTCTTGGGTTTCTGATAGATACTGGCACATCTAGATTTGTGTCAGTATTCCATCTTGCGCTGGCTGTTATTTTTTTGTATGGCTCGGAAACCAGCAGGATATCTGCGTTCATCTCTGCTGCCATTCTTGCTTTTCCGAGGTTAGTCTGGATTATAGTGCACATAGTATAAGAGAAATATGTATGAAATAAATGCGGTGAGAGTAAATATGGAGATAAAAAACTATGAACTAAGTTGTAAAAAATTTTGAATAAAAAGGATTGAAAACATTTTTGGCTAACAGATATCCGGTGAAGGGTACGATGCGTAGGTTAAAAGCTAGAAGGTTAAGTTGTTGGCTAGAAAGCTAACCGAGTTTGTTAGGTCTAGTTGGGAAAAAGTGTAAGGGTTGTGAAATCTTTTAATAAGGGAAGAAGGTAGTCCCCCCGGCCCGAGTCCTTCGCTATAATCTTCATTCGCTGAGTTTTTTTTAACGCGAGTCCTGGTCCATCTCCTGGCACAACTTGCGCGCGTCCTCAGTGAGTTTACAGAATTCTTCAATGGTGGGGTCTTTAGTGAATACATCGTCTTCCATATCGATCTGATTATTAGTAGCGGTTTGCTCTGGATCTTTCCGGCTGCTTTGAGGTTTTGACTCCCACCTATAGGTTTGCTTCCTGGATCTTTGTCTTGATCTTTCAGCGTCTCTGGCTTTTTTCAGCGCCGTCTTGAATGCTCCACACTTCATAGTGCCTACTGTATGTCCTGTCTGGTCGCATATTGGGCAGTACTTCTCTCCGCAGTTTGTACTCCCGTGGTTCTTTCTAACGCATTTATAACAGCAATCTTTGCGATCGATGCCTGTACACTTATCTACGTAATGATCATATGCCCAGCATTTTTGGCATCTTCCAACCTTCAGTCTCTAACCTAACCTAACCTATCCTTAAGTAATCCTTCATAAGTATTTTATTGGCTTCTTCTGTCGGAAGGGTCAAGGTCACCGTCATGGTGTTGTTATTCGATGGTCTTAAGTCACTAATTCGGTTTGCCCCGCCCCAATCACCGAGTTCTTCTGCTATAACTTGTATCACTCCTTCTTTTGTGGTATTCGCTGTCAATCCCCTAAGGTGGATCATTACATCCTGGCCCTTTGAATAGTCTTATACTGGGTGCCTACCTGGATTGCCGCTTGTACTGTCTTGATTGCTGTTCGGTTTTTGTCCATCGTAAGGACCAGTCAGCCGACCCTAGTGCTTCTTATATTTCTAATGGCCGTTGTCTTCTCTCTATTCCCTAGTGCCTTTTTTATGTTTCCGAGAACCTCCGCATACGGCTTGTTATCCGAATCCACAATGATAGCGTACGTATTCTTCTCTTTTTGTCTAGACTCTAGGGAATTCAGGTTCCTTGCTGCTCTTGTATATGGTTATTTTTTTGTCCAGGCCAGAGAAAATGCATTTGAGCATCTTTCTCATTCTTTCCGTGGATTCTCCTATTTGATGGAGAGCTATGTCTTTCTCTTCATTTGTGGATTCTTTCATCTTATTCAATTTATCACATAGGTCTTCCTCGGACCCTTGGAGTTTGATCTGAATAACAGTCCTTTTATTCATTTTTCCTCTTATAGTCGTCGTGAATTCCACACGTTCAAAGTCAGAATCGATGGATTCTAGTTCGGGAAATCTCTCCCTGTATGATTTTATTAAACCCCCACTCATGTCCGTTTTGTCTTGCACCATGAGTATAGTTTGGCAAGTTTATCTGTAGCTACGGGGCGTCGGTAAGAGGCGAGGAAAAACATGGCGTATATCTGTCAAACGTACAAATTGCGTACGGTACCTATTTTACCAAGTAAAACTGAAATTACAAAGGTAACTGACAATACGAACACCACTGGATAAATCAATATCAGTCAATTGACGAAGTGAGAGGGAAGAACATACGCACGCGCTTTCCAATAAGAAGTAACCTGGTCGATAAAAATCACCAATTATGTAATCGGAGGGTGTGGTCATTATGGTTTTCGTACAACGTTGGCAGAGCTTTAAGAATCCCATAACAAATTTGGAAAAGTGTTCTCTTTTAATATTCATAAATTGGAAAATAATGCTAATAGAATAAATCCAAGGAAACAAGTACATTATAAAATTAACGTTTAATCATATTTTTAATATTGTTAATAATAAAAAGACCCATTTATAATTATTATCACTACATAATCAGTTCTTCTATTTTTTTATAGTTAAACGTGGCAATGTCGAACGTTTTCGACTGCATTCCTTTCACGATTTCAGATAAACTTGCCAAAGTATACCTTATACACAATGAGGCCAGGAAATGTATACTTTAGATAGAGGTAGGCGGAAGACATATTTTTCCACAACTGCTATGAAAAGTGACGTATTTCTCATAGCTTACCTACTTAATTTCAAAACCAAATTTTGCTCATACTGTGAGAAATATTATTTCTCACGGCACTTTGCCCACGCCACATACATTTATATGGAAAATCAAATTTCAAGAAAAAATTATGAATTGACATACAAAAAATGTATAATTGTTACAGTTTAGTTAGAGATACTTTAGTGTTATTTTTTTTTACTAATCATAAAAATAAATATAAAAATACTTCACCTGTATTCTTTAAATTTGTGCAGTTGTAGAAAAAGTATAGTGTGCAACATGTGGGAAAGTACTTTTCTCACTCGCTGCACAATTTACTATTTTCTACTAGCGTGCGAAAAAATCCACTTTACCGTTTTATTTTAGAAATGAATGTCAAATAATACCAACTGATTTGTTGATATGTATTAAATAATAATTTTTTTTTGACTTGGGTTTTTTCCGCATGCTAGTAGAAAAAATAGTGTAACTAACACGTGCTTAAAGTGACTTTTCCGCGCGCGATTGCTGGCCATCTGCAATAGCGTGCGAAAAGTATCACTTTCCCCACTAGTTGGGTAAAAGTAGTTTGTACTAGTGGGAAAAGTGATTTGCGTACAAGTTAAACACAATATTTTTTCTACATCCACATTTATTAATGAAAGAAATACAGTAATTTATATAGTTATTTTATTTAAACTTTGAACAGAAAGAACTTATAATATGAAAGTAAATAGAAAAATAAGTTGAATGTATAATTAATTGTAAAATTTGAACAATTTTGTATTGAAACCTCAGGTAACAAATTTTTTTCGGTTGCAGCTCGAGCCTTTTCGATAATATCTAGAGGAATATTTTCAATGTCCAAATTGGACAACTCAAAAGATAAATTATTTTGATATTGGTTCATAATTCCTGAAATAATGCTTTTATAATTGATAAATTAAAGAAATAATTGAATAAATAGTTTACTTACTTTTGGTTTAAATTTAAAAATTGTACACCAATAAGAAATTCACCATTAGGTTGAATTGTCAAAAAAAGTTGACAGGTCATAGGTAGCTTTGTTTGACATTTCGGTGCGGAAAAGTTCCATAGCGTGTACTTTTCGCATTACTTTTCCAACGGTTATCAAAAGAATTAAGAAAAGGCCTGCTTTGCGTATAGACATTTGTGTAGAAAAGAGTGTTTTGCATAGGGTGTTTTATTCGGTATTGGGGATTTTGACATGGAAGGCACAGGAAGGCAGTAGCTATTCCCATTAGGGACCCAACCGTTTTGCGGGATTAGCTCTAATACCTTCAGGGCGAAACTAAAAAGGAAAGAGCGTCTCTGGAAGGGTTTTGCAGGTCAGGACCAGTCCAAACTATTCATTGGGAACTTAAACAAAAAGAGATCAAATGCACTGTTAAGCATTAGCAAAAAACAACTAAGGATCCTTAGTGGTTTTCTCAGAAGAAATTGTAAACTCAATCGTCAAGTATGTAACATAAAGTTGAAGGTGTCGACTGAATGTCGCTTCTGCACTCACTGACGAAATGCGACTTTTTCACCTGAGCAAATTCCAAGTAGAAGAAGTTGATACTCCCAACGGGTCCTGCACTTCACGGAAGAAATAGGATTAGGGGATGTGTTGTAGCAAGTACTGAATTGGCTGCAATGGACATCATTAGGTTACTGTTGGAACACTCTGTGCATCCTTTCACATAGTAAACCATGTTTTGTGTTTTTTATTGTAACCAGCAAAATTGATATATTGTCAGTTAGAAGTTGTCAATTAAAAAAGGTCAATTTAAATAGTTACCTTCTCAAGAATTTTATTTCATTTAAAAGAACCGCGAACCCAACATTATTGGCATCCCTGATAATTTGAAAGGAAGAAAATGCAGTCTATGAAACTAGAGAGAAAAATAATCAAGGACGCAGCAAGTAAACATTTTCAAGAAATTGAGAAGGTAGGATCGGACGATAAGAAGAATATAAATGAATTACTGCAACAAGTTATATTAGAAGCAGAAAAGGTATTCTCCCTTGACAACAATATAAAAGAATTGCTTTGTAATGAAGAACCCAGTGACAAAGATTTGCATGAAGAAATTATAGAAGAAATGGAATTTTGCACTGAGGTAAGAAAATATTTAAAGAATGCAATTTTTTATTAGAAAATTTGAAAGAAGTAAAAATGGAGGTTAAAAAAGGAACAATGAACACACCAAAAAATTTTAACCTGCCAAAATTAGAAATAAAAAAGTTTGACGGAAATGTCAAGAATTGTATCAATTTTTGGGGTCAATTTCGAAAAATAGATGAAGATCCAGATTTGTCAAATGAAGGCAAATTTCAGTACCTTATCCAATCCACCGAAGAAAACTCGCGGGCCCGAAATTTGATAGTAAGTTTCCCACCCTCAGCAACCAACTAGATTAGTACGGGTTGTAAAAGAACTGTTGCGTCGATCTTTGGGAAAAGCATCGCTCTATTACGTTGAACTATACACTGTACTATGCGATGTAGAAGCAGTAATTAACGAGCGACCACTCACCTATGTTTCCAGTGCCGATGATTGGGAGATTCTTTGTCCTGTAAGGGTTTTAAGGCCCATACAGTCGGTAGGAACAGATTTTTCAGGTGACGTTGTTGATTTGGACCAGGTAGACGAGTTATTTTTAGGGCGTTCGACTTATTTGCAAAATATTCGAAATTTGTTACGTGAAAGATTTAAAAAATGATATCTTGCAGAGTTAGTTAATAAAGGTCACAGACAGAAGACAGAGAAAATCAAAGTTGGTGACAAAGTTTTGGTCGGAGCAGACAATCTGAAACGGGTTCTTTGGCCAGGCCAATGGGAAAAATAATAGAAATTTATGTTGGAAAAGATGGAATAAGTCGTGTTGTGAAAGTAAAAACTAAAAACGGAATACTAATTCGACCATTCCAAAGAATTTATCCATTGGAATTAGGAACATCGACAAAATCAAGTAGTAAGCACGTTATCACTGCGGAAAGGGACAAGAAGTCAATAAAGAGAAGAACCAGACAACAGAAAAGAAAAGTGAAGAAGAAGTTAGAAGATCGAGGTTTGGTAGGATTCTGAAGGCTCCAGTAAGGTTGGGCGAAGAATGTTGTGCATCCTTTCGCATAATAGACCATGTTTTGTGTTTTTTATTATTGTAACCAGCAAAATTGATATATTGTCAGTTAGAAGTTGTCAATTATAAAAGGTCAATTTGAAAAGTCACCTTCTCAAAGAATTTTATTTCATTTAAAAGAACCGCGAACCCAACAGTTACAGTGAAATCCACACTTCACTTAATTCCTTCATTGTTTAGTTGCCTGCAACCCTTATGTAGAGTAGGCTTTGTTGCTTTAACCATTTCAAAAAACTGCTCTACACACTGGTTACATAAATAACACAATTTAATATTATTATATCTAAACTGTAGTTTATTCATATGTTATTGTATGATTTATAGCACCTTGTACCAAAAAAGTTGCATCAACATCTATTCCAATAAGCAGAAATTTTGTATTTGCCAAAGATGACATAGATGAAATGCTGTTAATGTTGCAGGTAAGGTATTTATCTGTATTACAATCCAATTTGGTATAAAATAAAAATAGATTCTCATTAATAATAAACAGATAGTTAATACTAAAAGAACAATTTACGTCACGACTTATTTTATAAAATTTAATAATGATTTGCTTTTATGCCCATTTAAAAAATCACATTTTTCATATTTTCAAAATCCGCCCTAAGGGTAAATCATTATTTGGATAGATTTGTAATTTAGTTGTTTTGGCTTTTAAAATACGTGAGCAATTAAAACAATCAAAATTAAATGGATAGCGCTTTTTTGCTTATTTCGGAAACAGAGAGATGTCGGTAAAATGAATAGCGTCTGTGGACGTAATTAGCGTCCTGGGGTATTGGTTTGTATTTTTATTTAAAAGTTATCAGAAGTGACCTTTTACCCACACCCGCGCTATTCGAAGATGTGACTTAACCTTCACTTTATTGTTATTGTTATTTAGGCGCGCATGCGTGAGCGGTTGAATGATTGTAAGAGCGCCAAATTTGAATATCTCAAACGAGATCTAACACGGCCAAACTGACATCATTCCGCTCTCGGAATGCACAAGTCTCAAAACCTGAAAAAGAAACTGGGAGCGGACGAAGAATTGAAATCCTTTATCTTAACCAATATTTATAGGAAGTAGGATATGTAAATACAATAAAAGATAGTAAAGCTTCTCGGTAATTATGTAACACAATGTAAAGTATGTGCCTATTTTAGATTGATAGATTTTGCGAAATTGCGGCAGGTTTGGCAACACTTCATTCGACTATTTCTTTGTTGATTTCTGAAATGACCGAAAGAATAACATTACTCAGACTGTTGTGGCGCCAACGCCGCCAACAGTTATTCACTTATTCACAACAATAATTCGACAGATGGCACGATGGGAATACTGCAGCATTCACGATGGGCCATTTGAAGTTAATTTTCATTTGAATGATAGGGCGTAAATATTGTAACATGCACATATTTTTTGCAAGAATTATTTAACATTTCTTTTTATGGATAGTTTACTGAATGACACGATGGAAATATTGCAACATGCACATATTTGCGATCGGCCATTCTACATTTTAATTGATAATTGATGGTTTCAGCTGACGCCATACTGTGGTGGATCGTATTGTAGTGCCATCTAGCGGCACTTATCGAAAGTAGGCCTGAGGTAGAGAAATAGGTAACTACTAAGGGATATTAATTAATCACTTAAAAATATCAATGTTGCCATGTTTCAATTATAAACAAACTAGATATTTCAGTGTTCCTGTGGAAACCCGAGACACACCTTAAATATATTTGTGATATTAATAAAAGTTTTAGGTTTTAAGTTGAGAACATTATCTATTTATTGTTCGCCAATCGCCACACTTCTATTATGGAGAAAGATAAGTGAGTGTCACAATACCAGCAATACCATGGTTTCAGTTTTCCAAAAGGACCACGCGCTGGTAACATGGTGACACTTACTTATCTTTGTCCATAATAGAAGTGTGGCAAAAAATAAATATTTATGTTTTTAACTTGAAACAAATGAAGTACACAATTGGAAGAAACCTTTTTTTCTAATATATATTATGTATAAACTTAATAATTTTAAAATGTACACGAAAACATAATATTCATAATACCACAAACATATTTAAGGTGTGCGTCTTGGTTTTTTACAGGAACTCTGAAGTATCTAGTTAGTTTATAATTGATAAATGGCAACATTGACATTATTAAGTGAGTTAAAAGTAGATAGCTGTACACTAATTACAGTTTATTTCCCAGTTTTCTACCTTGTACCTACTTTCAATACGTGCCGCTAGATAGCACTACAATCGATCCACCGCAAAATGGCGTCATATAAAACCATCAATTCACTAAATGACAGGATGGAAATATTGTGGCAGGCAGATATTTGCGATTGGTCATTTTATACATTCTAATTATTAATAACTTACTAAATGACACGATGGAAATATTGCAACTAGCACATATTTGCGATTGGTCATTTTACATTTTCTAACTGATAGTTTGCTGAATAGCGCATTGGGAATACGTATCTGCGATAGGTTGATCGAAGTCAATCTACTACAATGCTACTACCAATGATCTAACACGGCCTAGATTAGACGAAACCTAGTGGGATTACTCACAAAGAGGAACAGCCCCTTGCTTTTTGATTTGTGATAATTATCACCATTTAAATTTCCTAAAATTTGTTCGGCCAATCTGAAAAATGTTCGATTCTACTCTTAGCAGGTTTGTTGTTCAACTATTGGAGCGATATACACCAGAAGTTCTCACGTGCATTGCGATAACAAAGTATTGAATAAATGATTTGAAGCTCTTTGAGTTAAATTATAGTACCAGCATCATGGTTTGGTTCTGCTGAAGCACCGATTATACTTATGAAGTTGTCAGAAAAAAAATTGCTCAGTTTCTTCAGTGGCGAAGGTAGGTTGGAAGCGAGAAAGACACAATTTTGAGGAAGCCTCAACTAGGACAAATAGGTATTTTATTAGGGTTTCCAGAATGTTCAAAAGGATTTGGATCGGAAGTGATGAAACGTTGCTTTAGACTGATCTGACTGTTTCTATTTAACCGCTTAACACATAGCAAACAATGTTCAGCATGTTTCTTAACACAGCGAACCATATGGGGATATCTACGGTTTACATGGCACTGATCATCATGGGAAAAAAATGGAAAATTGATTTCAGATTAAATCTTTTATTAGATGGTACGAAAGGTGGAATTCCATGATTTTCTTAGCATTTGCTGAGGTAATTCGAAATAAAGTGCTTTTTATATACTAATATTACGAGAGTGAGGATAAACTGAAAACGTCTCATTTCTGGGGGTTCCATATCATTCTGGCATAATAGGAAACGAGGTTGTTGATCAATTAGCTGTAGACACAACATCTAATGAAGTACCTTATATCCAAAAAATTTCTTACACTGACCACATTAATATAATCAAAAAAACGTATATTTAATTCGTGGCAAGTAATATGGAATCATACGTCATCCAAGCTAAAAGAAGTTAAGCCACAAGTTGAGTTATGTCTATCAATACCAGACAAACGAAGAGATCAAGTTGTCTTAAGCCGCTTGTGTAGATATAGGTCACACACACCAATATCTCCTCAAGGAAGAACCAGCTCCACAAAGTATAAATTGTCATACTTCTCTTACCGCGAAACACATCAATAGAGTGTTCTGAATTTCTTGGACATAGAAGACAGAATAATTTAAGTGCGGTATTCAAGGATGTATTCACCAAAGTGATTTATTTAAATCTCTAAAAGACACCAATTTATAAAGCAAAATTTAATTATCTAAGAACCAAATATAACGCATACTACTTATGTAAGTCCTCCTGCTAATGACTCTCAGTAGTTGATGAGGGTATTTTTGTATTTAATAAAAACAAACTGAAAATAACCTGACAGAGCTTATAAAACCTGTTGCCAGGTAATAGACACGAGAGCCCGAAGTGCTCAAGCTATTGGCGACAAGCTTGAGAAGAGGCCCGGAGGATCACCATCTAATCTTTCGTTCATTAAACAGACCAGACTGCCAACGTACCTCGTCCACAGCCAAAATCCAAATCGATTATCTCTTATCATCTTACATTAATTTATCACTCTAGGAATGAACTTCATTTGCCGTCGGTAATGAGTAAAAAACATGCATAGTTACACATTGTTTATTTTCCGTTGAAAACACAAACCTGTATTATTATTAGAATGGGTAGATGGTATTTATCGAGGTATTTATATATCAAATGATACGACACTGGTTTATAATTTCAGATCTGTAAAACTGTAGAACTGTTCAGAGCTTGTTGCGTACCTGTTCAGGGATGTAATGTAAACATCACTTAAACTTAATTTTTTGCATAGTAGACAGCTATGCTCCGTTTTATAAATACAGTCAAACTATTAGATAAAGTATACTTAGTTCATCTACAATTAATCTACATCAAAATGTTTCCTCAATATCTAACACAGTTGAACACAACGGCCACAATATACCTAGCAGCGATCAAAACAAACAATTGTCAAAAAAAATCAAAAAATGTGAACATTCAATATAAGAGGCTTCGTCACATTTACTGAAAAATATAGAATTCCATAAAATTTCGAATAACGTTCAATAAAAACAATGCACATTGGACAATTCTTGCTGGAGTAATGTGAGTAGATTATTTCCACCACATTTAATATCTTGACCGGCTAGGTAATTATCAATAATTATTTCAGTTAGCTTTGTCTTCGTCAGTCTAACCTAAAGTTTGACAGCGCTCCCTAACCTAATTTAATTTTCTTATTAGAAATTATAATTTGTATTCAATGGCTACTACAGAGTGAATCGTGATTTTTTTGAAAAGTTACATGCCTTAATTGGAAGTAAACGAGAGTTACTTTCCATGGACGAAGTTTCAACAAAAGAAATGTCGCTAAGAGAAGCAGCTTCTGCTAATTGACAAAGTGGAGGGCAAGGCTATACACGTAACTGCAAAAGGAAGTGTTCCACGACTAAATGCAGCTGAAAAGCGAGGAACTTTTGTGCAATTCGAAGTGCCACGGTAGTTTTAAGTTGTTGCAATAAATAAGATATTGTTCTTATTTTTTATATTTTTATGTTCTTTTTAACATACACCATAAGTGCATCCTGAATGTCGACAATCGCCGGTTAGAAATAATGAAATTTCAACAATATTTCATATTATATTTTATGTCAAAATAACATATGTGTTAATAATGCGGCATGACGCTATTTGGGTTACCGATATTGTTGTTGATAAAACGCGTTTGGTGTTACTTTTTTTGTATTTATTTTCGTTTTAAAATATGTCTAAATCAGTGATTTTTGTATAGAAGTGTATATCGATTAATTCCAATAATAAATCATGAGAAGACCTGGATGAAAACTTATGATAACGCCGGTAATTGATTATTGGGAATTTTTCTTTCTAATATTGGTAACCAAATTTGACTACATTTGGCTGAAATTCTAGCTACACATTCTTCCGCATTTAGTTGTATTAGAGTAATTTCTTTGATTTTTCGTTTTTTATTATTGGGCTCTTTTAATATTATGTGCGCCGAATCTCATTTAATTTGATGGCCCTCTTCCCAAGCATGGTCTTGATGTTTCATCCAAATAAAATTTGTCACATTTGCAAAATATTTGATATACTTATGCAGTTTTTTGAAGATTGTTTTTCATTTGTTGGTCTAGTTGTTAGTAGATTCCAACGTATTGTTAGAGTTAAAGCTGGTTCGAATATTGAATTGATTACCAATTTTCTTAATTCTTTCTGATAAACTATAAAACATTATTATTAATATTACTATTATTATTGGGTATTACAATGAGCCACTCTGTTTATTCCTAATTTGCTGGCTTATAGTTTCTGTTGGGTAATTATTGTTATTTAAAACTCATTTTAGTAAAATGTTCTTCTTTGTGCATTCATTATCTATAGAACAAATGATTTTGGCCGTATCGTTGCTATATCCCTGGAGACTATAGTAAGATCCAATGCTGATGGATTTAGATCAGGCCTCTCCATCCTTGTCACTGTGCCATCGTTCATTACTTTTAAATTTAATACTTCCATAAAATTACATTGAAATCACAGGTAACATACCCCTTACCTGATTATGTCCATTCAAATCCCCCATGCATATCAATGGATGTGGTGTGTTTTCAAATAAAGTTTCCCATTTTTCCTATCTATTTTGTTGCCCGAAGGATTTTATACAGAGTTAATATAAAGTATGTAACTCCATAAGTATCTCCTCAATGGTTTAATATTTTTAAATGAAATTGCCCCTTCTAAGAAGATCCAAGGAATTCAAAAATGATATCAAATTTAATTTATCCGGAAATACATATCAACTGTTAGAACACCCTGTATATTTTTAAATTTTTGAATTCTGCATACAGTAAAACTTTCCATTCATATTTTTATTGAATAATTGAGGCTTTAATCAATAATTTATCGTTTTTGACTTAGTTAGCCAGGGATGAAATGACAAACCTTTCATTGTCAAATAAATAAATAATTGAGTAATAAGTGAAGGAAAACGTATCGAAATTTTAATTGTGTGAGGTCGACGGAAAACGGTATTAAAGTTGAAAGTAATTTCATTACAATTACATTCCCACTCTTCCCTAAAAGTTATTTTAAAAGATGAAGGAAAAAGAGGTTTATCACACTTCTATTGGGAAAAGTAGAATTCGATAGATGGCGCTCTAAAATGTCAACGTCATCTTAGCTACTAGTAAAACAAATCAGCTGCCGTATAAGCCATTTGACATTTAAAGTGGTTTTCTTTTGCTGTTTTAGTTATTTTCAGTGTCTGTTTTGTAAAACACAACACAAAAGTTGCAGGGAAGGTAGGTTTGTATTGAGTGAAAAGTACAACAAGCGTACAATTAACTGTTTAGTTTTAGGTCTGATTTCGTGTTTTTATTTCATTTTTGATATAATTATATCTACAAAAGTTGCAGGGAAGGTAGGTTTGTACTGAGTAATATTTTAAATCTTCAATACCGACTTATTTTCTCTTTGATCTGCAATGAAAACAAAAAAAATCCATAATATCTGATTATATAAGAATATTACCTCAGAATTGATGACATTTGAGTTAAATGGAAAAACACAGTTTTGTCACTGACACAAAATTGAACAAATAAAGTACGAATTTACGGTTATTATGTTGACTTGCATATAATACAAAAACAATGCAAAACGAACTATTTTACTAGTTGCGACAGTTACAATTTTCTCCGCCAGAGGTCTCATTGAATTCTACTCCGCCCAATAGAATTGTTTCAAGATTAAATTTCTATTATTTTTACTCTATTTTGCTTAGCATTTTTAATAGAAAACTGGGAATTTGAAGTTAGCATTGCTACTTATGCCCTTTGCAGTAAAATTAGGGAACTCATAATAATTTCTAGCTTTTTCCCTTGACCGAATTTATTGAAAAAAAGGTAGAACGTGTCGCGGGACACACAGTAGGAACTTTAGTTCCTTTTAAGAAAAAATTATTATGTAATACATTTGACGTTATAGATAAACGATTTTCATATTCTTTGGTGGATGAGTAGTAAGCATACCAGACTCTCACGCGGTAGACCCGGGTTCGATTCCCCGCGAGGAAATTTTTTTTTTACTGTTAATTTTATTTTTAAATAATTATTCGGCTTGATAATAATAACAACAACAGGTAGACGTTTGAAATATTTAGCAGAATATTCATTATTATAGATAATGGTACGGTATACCCTTCATGAGGGAGTCCGACTGACCAGATCTACTTATAACAGCATCGTATATTTAAAAAATGGAACCGTGGCATTATACAAATTGGACATTCAAGAACTAAGTTTACCACAAAATTAGTGGAAACATAAAATTGAATTGTAAAATGTTTAATTTGTTATAATAATAATTAATAAGTTATATGTATTACAGTTTATAGAAATTTTTATTTTCTAGATTTTTTCTTAAGTGGGTCGTAGAAAAAATATGCTGCTCGACTCGTGTGGATTGTCCATATCGCACTTGAACGATTGATCACTCCGCCTACGGCGTCGTGCTCAAACTTCGTCCTCGTGCGATATGGCTATCATATCCACACTAGTTGCACAAACTACAATTTCTTCCAAAAAATGCCCTTTTACATTTAAAAACAACCTGCCAAATGTCAAATCAATTTATCCATCCATTTTAAAGTTATCGAATTGAAACATTCAAGTTTTCAAAATTTCAACACCCTGTATTTCGAAAAATAAATGTGGTAGACCCCTTAATCACGCAAAAAAAATGGAAATAATAGTAAAAATTGATCCGAACAAATTCAAGTAGATCACCGGCACTGCGAATACCAGCTTTGCATAGAACTTTAATATAGCATCGGTGGTTCAGTGGTAGAATGCTCGCATTGCACGCGGGCGGCCCGGGTTCGAATCCCGGCAGGAGCATATTATTATGAATCGCTGCTTCGTAAACGAGAGAGAGACTAAGGAGGCACAAGCACGCAAGCAAGGCACATAACGAAGCAACGTAACATAACGTAGCGTAACGCGTAACGGTCAGATCGTTTGCGTCGCGACCCCTGGTCGCTCAAACATAACCTGGCGTAAAGAACTAAAGTTCCAAAAAAACGGTACGGCAAATATCTTGTGGGTCTCTTAAATAAATATACGGCACAAGACTACTTAACACCGAAAAATTGAGAGTAGATAAAAAAAATCGAATATTATCTTATTTAAGGAATCTAGTACTACATGTGTACCAAGCAAATTAAGAAAAATGTTTGCTTCAAGAGCTTGCAGGAAATCTGTTATGATCGGAACTTCACTTAATAAAACTGATATGAAAAGATTAGTAGAACATATGGGCCAAATTGATCAACCATGGGTAAGAAAAATTTATTTACAATGAATTATGGTGCTATTATGTTTTTCTTTCCAGAATTGTCCACATGGAAGACCAACAATGAGACATTTGATAAATTTGTGTTTAATAGAAAGAAATAAATGATTTTCCTTTTTGGTTGACTTTAAATTGTTTCCCAAATAAGTTGGTAGGTTCTGTGATATTGAATGAAAATAACATATTTTAGTTAATGATAAAGTTTAATATTTATACACTAATTGTCCTAAAAATATTAAAACCACTTTCAGCTGTACTAATAATCACACCTGGTAACTGAGGATGCCAATGTATTTCTTTGATATTGTTTTGTCCTTGATGAATAAACAGCAACTGTGGTGGTAGCTCCTAAAATAAATATTTCAATAAGTATTGTAAAATGTTATCAGTATAGAGGGATTTTATTACTAAAATAGCATTTTATAGTGGCCTGTTGAGTTATAAAAAAATCATTACTAGTTAAGTATCCAGATTAGCAGAGTCAACAAAAAAGTAGTAAACAAACTAGAACAGTGCCATTGTTTAAAGAAGATTATAAATAGGTTTCATTTCACATTTAGGGAGACTTCTAACGTTGATTTCTAGCAGATATATAGTTAGTTCGGTAATTAAGTTATTTAATACTTGTATTGTTGTAGTACAACCTGTATATCAATTTATAAATAAATTTTTAAAAAAACAAAACGTTTCAATTTAAAAATTAAAACTGGCGCAGTCAGTGGGGTCGAAAAAGTGTCGCATTACGTCGGAAATTCTTTAATCGATCTTGGTATTTCAATACATTTGTGCGTATTCTGGACTAAGTTCCCTTCAATAAGAATCAACAAGTTTTGCATCCTCAAAAGTTATCAAGTTAGAAGCCTGAGAAGAAATTGCTGAAAGAATTGACGACCAGCTGAGTTCATTTTGCCTATTTCTCCTGAGAACAAGGTAGGCATAGATAGATAAGTTGATCATTTTCGTTGATCTTCTGCATGAACGAACTTGAAGAAGTTTTAAAACAATTTAATTTACTTGATATAAACACTAATATAAAGATGACTGAGAACAGAGTTAATTGGGATTTATTTAAATCAATGTTAATACATTAAACAAATTTTTATTGCGTTGCGAAAACTTGATTGCCACATATCGTACGTACAACGATCATATTTTCGAATGTATACAAGAAAAGCTAGTTGGGCAAGCTGAAGCTTTAGTAGGAAATCGCGCAGAATTGAATAATTGGGACTCTCTAAAACATGCATTAAAGCAATGCTTTTCAGATAGAAGAGATCTTAATTGTTTAATTCAAGAATTAACTAGGGTTAAGCCCAATAAAAATGAAAATTCAATAGATTTTGGAACAAAATTACAATTACTTAGAAGCAGAATAATTCAACGTATAAGCAATGATACAGAGTTGACGGCAAATGACAAAACTTGCGATATGAACTATTGTGATAAAACAGCATTAAACACATTTATAGGTAGTTGTACCGGAGTATTAAGAAATAATATGCATTTAAAAAGACCAGACTCTTTAGAAAGTGCTATTGCATATGTTGAAGAATTTTATAATTTTGAAAAACTACGTTAATTTTAATGATACAAAATATATTCCTAAAAATAATTTTAATTTTCCAAGAAATAACAATCCATATAATAACAATGAAAATTATAAAAGATATAATAATAATGATAACTATCAAAATTATCAAAGATTTAACACCAATGATAATCATCAAAGAAATAATTTTCCGAGTCAACCTATTCATATACAACAAAGACCTATACCACCTCGTAAATATCCAACAAATGCACAAGTTTTTGGAAAACCACGAAACGTATTTAAACCAAACCAAACACATGTAAATAATTTACCAAAACCTAAACCAATGTCTACAACATCTAGAAATGTTACTAGAGCGTCAAATAATAATAACAATAATTTTCCTTACAGAAAGAATAACTACAGACCCCAATATAATAATAATTTTAGACAAAAATTACATAGCTGAAGAGCTATACAATAATAATTATGAAAGGGAAACTAATGATTACAGTGATTACGATGACTTTGAACCTGTAGAAAATAATATTTCTAACCCTGTAGAACATGGTTCAGAAACAGAAATAGTAGAAATCAACACAGTCGCAAACAATCCTCTCCCCTACATAGAAATTGAACAACATAAATTAAAACTTCTAATAGACACAGGGAGTAGTCGATCAATAATTAAACCAATAATCGCAGAAACATTTTATAAAAAAAATCTTTCATGATAATGTGGAAATAAAAACTTCCATTGGTAATAAAATAATAAAAAGACAAGTAACAATATATATTATCAAAAACCCAATTACCATAGTATATGGTGTAGGGTATACTTTTAAAATTATACTTATTCCAACTAGGTACATCGCATTATGCTTAAGACATATATATCCATTTTTTCATCGATGCTCCGGTCCAGATAGAATTTTATTTATGTACAAATTTAGTTTTACCTTTTTCTTGCAGTATGCCTAAAATAACACCATCCCATGTTTGTTTTGGTCTTCCCTTTTTCGTTCTTTTTTGTATTTTTGATTGCCATACTTTTTTAACTGGTCTTGTATCGTTCATTCTTTGTAAATGTCCCCACCAGCTTAATTGTCTCTTCAATAAATTTGTTGATTCTATTTCAAGGTATTCTCTTATTTTCGTATTTTCTATTTTATCTTTCTTTGTGACTCCTTTAACTCGCCTAAGATACTTCATCTCAACTGCTTGTATTCGACTCTTGTCTCTTTGTTAATACCCAGGATACACATCCGAATGTTAATATTGGCCGGTAAATTGTTTTGAATACATTTAACTTTGTTTTCTTGGAAATTTCTTTTTTATTTATAAATGTCGAATTCATCGTGTGATAAAGTTTCATCGTTTTTTGTACTCTATTGGTAATTTCGACTTCCTGCGTTCCATTTTCTTCTATTTCTACTCCCAAGTATTTATATTTTCTAGCTTGCTCAATTTTTATTCCATCTAACTGTATATTTAAATGTTTTTGTTTCGGTCCTATAACCATAACTTTGGTTTTAGTTTGGTTAACTGTCATTCTAAATTCTTCAGATACCGTGCTCCATATTTCCATATTCTTTTGTAAATCCTTCTCTTTCCCTGCCATAATTATTAAATCATCTGCAAAAGCTGCTTCTGATATATCCACTCTTTCTAAATGTCTGTATCCAACGTGTAGTAATAATAATATTAATTACATTTTGTTTGATTTTCACGACTTTTATGACGGAATTATAGGTTTACAAGATTGAATAAAAATGGGATTCAATATAGACTTGCAAAATAGAAAATTAATCAATAATAGTACTGCAATACCCATTAAATTTAGAAAATCAGAAGAAAATGATTTTAAAATTGAAATAGGACCTTTAGAAAGAATTTTAAAGGAAATACCAATCACAATACATGAAGGTGATGTAATAATAAATGAGATTGAATTAGGAAACCTAAAAATACCTGCAACTTGAACAAAAGCTAAAAATGGACATGCAATCATAGAATTAATTAATGAAACTAATGATCCGATATCAATATCTTTGAATAAACCAATTTCTGCTTCATTTTTTATTCCCTCTCAATATGAAATATTTAAATTCGAATATTTTAATGAAAATAAAAACAAAAATAATAAAATAGCTGATAAACTAGAAATCAATCAACTTGTGAGAACGAATCATATGAATCAAGAAGAGAAAGACAATATCACTAATCTATGCAACAAATACTTCGATATATTCTATAAACCTGGAGATCCATTAACGTTCACTTCTAAAATTAAACACGAAATTAAAACAACAGATGAAGAACCTGTACATGGCAAATCATATAGATACCCATACATACATAAAGAAGAGATAAAGAAACAAATAAATAAAATGCTTGAAAAAAATATCATACGACCCTCTTCTAGTCCTTGGGGAAGTCCCATATGGATTGTCAAAAAAAGTTAGATGCTTCAAAACAGCAAAAATGGCGTCTAGTCGTCAAAAACAATTAGTGATAGATATCCAATACCCAACATTAATGGTATACTAGATAAGCTAGGTAGATCACAATACTTCACAACCCTCGATTTAGCAGCTGGTTTTCATCAAATCGAAATGAGCCAATCATCGATAGAAAAAACAGCTTTTAGCGTAGACAACGGTCATTACGAATTTTTGAGAATGGCCTTTGGTTTAAAAAATGCCCCTTCAACATTTCAAAGAGTAATGGATGAAGTATTAAAGGATTTACAAAACAAAATCTGCATGGTATACATGGATGATATAATAATTTTCAGTTTACAAGAACACATCCAAAATTTAAAATTAGTATTTGATAAATTAAGAGAAGCTAGATTGAAAATTCAAATTGACAAATGTGAATTTCTTAGAAAGGAAGTAGAATTTCTAGGTCATGTAGTGATCTGAAGGCATTAAGCCAAATCAAAAAAAGATTTCAGCCATTAAACAATTTCCTTTACCTCGTACTCAAAAAGAAATAAAATCATTTCTAGGCTTACTGGGATATTACAGAAAATGTATAAAAAATTTCGCTAACAAAACCAATGACAACATGTCTTAAGAAAAATCAAAAAGTAGTACATACTGAAGAATTTGTAAAATGTTTTGAAACATGTAAAGATTTAGTAGCATCAGAACCGGTATTAGCATATCCAGACTTTACAAAAAATTTTCAATTAATTACAGATGCATCAAATTATGCAATAGGTGCAGTATTAATGCAAGAAAATCATCCAATATGTTACGCTTCACGTACCCTTAATGTATCAGAAATAAATTATTCCACAATTGAAAAGTAATTACTCGCCATAGTGTACGGTTGTAAATATTTCAGACCATATTTATTCAATGGCTTTTTTCATTAAAAGAAGCCAACTCACGCTTAGTAAGAGACTTAAGCTTGAAGAATTTGACTATTCTGTTCATTATTTAAAAGGTAAAAATAATAAAGTGGCTGACGCACTTTCTAGAATTCAAAATAATCAAAATTCAGATTTAAACGCACTTGAAAAAGCACCTTTAGACGATAATTTCGATATAGATGACATAATAACTAAAGAAATATCAGATATACCTAATATCTCAGAAGACGACTTTTATACAACATTGAACGAACTAGAATTATTAGACAACCCAGACAATAACACACAAAATAAATGCAACATTATATCAAACATTCAAATAAAACCACCTGATACTCAACCAAATGACACAGACTTAGAAACGGTACATACTTCATTAGAAAATTCTATACTTTCAATAAGTGGAAAATCCTTAAATACCTATAAGAATCAAATATTGATTACTAGAGGAGAAATTAATGATATAAAAGTTAAAGAAGAAAAGATTTTTGAAAGTAAACGACTTTATGCAACAATACCACAAAGAAATTTAGAGGAAAATATTTTTAAATTCATAAAAGAATATACAGGGCTTTTCACGATGAGCGTTAATTGGACGTTTTTGGCAAACCAGACAACGGATCAACCTGAAAATGTGACAGTATGCATAAATGAACATGATCTACACGCCTAAAATATTTTAGACGATGCGGCGTTGCCGCTTCTACTGTAAAGTAGCGGTTACTTTGATTTTTCAAATGGAACACCCTGTATATAATATCATATTATGATTTCTTATCACTTCGTCAACATTTTCATATAGTATCTCCCTATATCTAACTCTTACCGTTTAAGAGATATAAATTAATTTTGATTTTTTTTTCACCAAACGTACCTACTTTTATAAACGCTGATAATCTTGAACTCTCTAAGACGATCAAATTCGGAATGGAGTGAAGTGATACCATAAGGATCCTCACTTCGGAGCCATATTTTTTTGCCTCATACAGGGTCGTTAGAAAATGCGGTTACTTTGTTCACATGAAAAAATGAGTGGAAGTCAATTTTTTCAAACGGAACACCCTGTATTTTTCCACCTTTTTGAGCTCTATATCCAATTTTAGATTGACTTTGTTCAGATAATCCTATTCCGATTTCGATCCGTTTTCGAGATAAACTGTTTCAAACAGAAACTGACGTGGTTCCCTTGCAATCATCACTTATTTCCGAGATTTAACATCTATTTTATACTATGTAATATTTCTTTTAGATTTAGTTCTTCAAGTCACCAATCAGTCAATTCGAAAGTGATATGTTCCTTAGAAAAAGTTACAATTTGTATGCATTGAGGTATTGAGTGTCTCTACCGTACAAAATTGCAAATTAGTATTTTTTCATAGTGTGCTTTGGAAATATAAATGATCCAATTTTGAAACGTCAAACGTTCGTTGGTGGTTATGACTGATTGTGATACCAATTATAACCAACAAATGTCAAGATTAGGTTACAGTAATGAATATTTCTTGAATTTATTAATAATGTATGGTGAGTGCAATAGAATTGCAAGTAGAACATGCCGAGTATTTCATGAAAGATATCCACAACTTCCGAAGCCGAATAATAATGTGATAAACCGACTTCTAAAAAACTGTAGGTTAAATGGAACCTTTCATCCAAAACTTATTCGTAGAAAGCCTGAAGTGTATGATGATGACAATAACATAACAGTTTTGGGATTTTTTCATGCATTTCCAAATGAGGAGATAGGAGATAGGTATACCCTACGTGACAATTTATCGCATTCTTAATAAGCGCAAATGGCATCCCTATAAATTTTACTGTGTCCAACGTCTGAAAGAGACAGATTTGCCTCGTAGAGTGGAATTCTTTGAATAGTTACTTGTCAAGACACGAGAGGATGAACATTTCCTAGACAATATCATATGGGCAGATGAGGCCAAGTTTACAAAAAATGGAATTTTCAATAGCCACAACAGTCATTATTGATGGCCAGAAAATCCCCATGTCGTTCGCCAAAGGGGTTTTCAAGAAAGATGGCAATTTAATGTATTTTGTGCCATAAAGAATGGGTCAATTTTTTATATTGAGTTTTATGATGATAACTTGAATGCTACAAAATATGAAGATTTACTGAGAAATGGGATTCAAATGATTTTAAATCATAGGCCAGGAAGAGAACGTGTATGGTACCAAATGGATGGTGCTCTTCCCCATAATTCTCGTTCAGTAAGTGAAGCTTTAACTGAAATCTTCGAAGACAGATGGATTGGTAATAATGAACCTTTTCGTTGGCCTCCTAGAACACCAGATAGCAATCCACTAGATTATTTTGTATGGGGTTTCATTAAAAATATGGTTTACTCCGACCCAATAACAACAATGGAAGATATGAAATCGAGAGTTAGAACTGCTTTCAATAGTTTAACTCCAGAATCAATCAGAAGCGCTCCCCAGGAAAAATTCTTAAAAGATTACATGTTTGTTTAAGTAGAGGAGGAGATGTGTTCGAACATATTCTGAAATACAGTGATAATTGAATTGACTTACTAATTCATGAATTTATTTTCAGTTCGTGTGTCAGCGTAAATAAAACTATTTTTTGAAGAGAAGTTTCATTTGATGGTTGAAGAGTATTTTAATAATTATTTATTCATTGCATTATCTGTGACTGATGAAGGAACATCGAATGGATTCTGTTAAATTTCAAAAATAATTGATGAATTCAAGGGAACAACGTCAGTTTCTGTTTGAAACAGTTCATCTCGAAAACGGATCGAAATCGGAATAGGATTATCTGAACAAAGTCAATATAAAATTGGATGTAGAGCTCAAAAATGTGGAAAAATACAGGGTGTTCCATTTGAAAAAATTGACTTCCACTCATTTTTTCATGTGAACAAAGTAACCGCATTTTCTAACGACCCTGTATGAGGCAAAAAAATATGGCTCCGAAGTGAGGATCCTTATGGTATCACTTCACTCCATTCCGAATTTGATCGTCTTAGAGAGTTCAAGATTATCAGCGTTTATAAAAGTAGGTACATGTTTGGTTAAAAAAAATCAAAATTAATTTATATCTCTTAAACGGTAAGAGTTAGATATAGGGAGATACTATATGAAAATGTTGACGAAGTGATAAGAAATCATAATATGATATTATATACAGGGTGTTAAGTTTGAAAAATCAGAGTAACCGCTACTTTACAGTAGAAGCGACAACGCCGCATCGTCGAAAATATTTTAGGCGTGTAGATCATGTTCATTTATGCATACTGTCAAATTTCCAGGTTGATCCGTTGTCTGGTTTGCCAGAAACGTCTAATTAACGCTCATCGTGAAAAGCCCTGTATAGATCCAAAAAAGAATTATGCAATAAAGTTTAGAAATCAATTATTACCAGAGAACTTTATATTCAGCATTCAAATTTATACATTGTCCAACATTATTAGAAGACATTTTGCTAACAGACGAACAAAAATTGAATACTGTCATATTTTTAAGAAAGGACATGGCGGAATCAATGAAGTAAAAGCTTCTTTAGGAACCCGATATTATTGGCCCAAAATGAACGAAGATGTTGAAAACTTTATAAACAGTTGTGAAACCTGTTTAAAAAATAAATACGACAGAAATCCACCAGTAGTAAAATTTAACCTTACCCCCACAGCAGCAAAACCCTTTGACAATATACACATAGACGTTTTCAAAATATCCAATAAATCATATCTTACGATTATAGACTCTTTTTCTAGATACGGCCAGGCATACCCAATTCAAAGTACAAACGGTATTTCAGTAGTAGAAAATTTATTAACCTATATAAGTCATCACGGACTGCCATATAAAATAACTGCTGACTCAGGATCAGAATTTAAAAATAATGATTCAAAAGATTTTTGTAAGTTACACCTTATTGAATTACATTTTACCACACCAAAAAATAGCAACCCGAATTCATCAGTAGAACGCTTTCATTCAACGCTGATAGAACGTTATAGGTGTTTGCGAGAAGAAAACAAAGAATTGCTTTCAGCTATAACAATTCCATTCATTCAGTAACAAAATTCACACCATTTAAAATAAGTCATTTTAACAAAATCAGAAGCTATATTTTCAGAAACTCAAATGTATCACCCTCTAAACTTAACAAAAATAGATTTTGATAAACTTTTTGAAATTAATAAAATTGCAAAAAAACCTAAAACCAATTATTCAAGACGTAGAATTTTCAGGAAAACACGTAATAATTTCCAGTACAGTTCCTTTAATTTTAATAACTAATTGCTTTAACCACATTTTGCATTATAAGAAAATACATGAACAAGAAGACAATAAGAAGGAACCTAGAAGAAATTCCACTAGAAGAAGTCAAATCAAAACTCGAAAATAAATCCGTTATTTTCTCGTCTTAAGGATGGAGGAGTTAAGTATCCAGATTAGCAGAGTCAACAAAAAAGAAGTAAACAAACTAGAACAGTGCCATTGTTTAAAGAAGATTATAAATAGGTTTCATTTCACATTTAGAGAGACTTCTAACGTTGATTTCTAGCAGATATATAGTTAGTTCGGTATTTAAGTTATTTAATATTTGTATTTGTTGTAGTACAACCTGTATATTAATTTATAAATAAATTTAAAAAAAAACAAACGTTTTAATTTAAAAATTAAAACTTACTACTACGAGCTCGTAGATAAAACAAACAAAGGATGTTGTTGAGAACTCATTTTTGGTTGTTGATTAGTTTAAGTAATTTTGATTTTTTTATGTATGTTTACCAAAAAAGGAGAATTTTGAAAAAAAATTGAATATTTCAATTGATAGATTCACCTTAACTCAAAAGAACTGGTTGCCATGAAAATACCTACGGCTGAAATTTTGAGAAGTGGTTGGGGACCAACAGGAAATGCTAAATGGTACAGTTGTATTGAAAAAAGGTACACGTATTTATAAAAGGACGTTATCGTCATCCTACTTTGCGTAAACCTGGAGTTAACAAGTTGGCTCTTTTTGATATTACATATTTATGAAACAATCTCTGGAATCAAGCAATGCAATGAACGTTCGACGTCAATGATTTTGATATTTGACAATTTATTATATTCAATAACCTTCACCTTCAATAATACCATCCGGTTTTACGCAAATAGGATAAAAGTAAAGTATATTTTTCATACTTTTGCGTTAATAGGACTACAGTGTTATGTTTATTTATGTATTAGTTATAACTTTTACAATGTTTAAAAAAAGTAGATTTTAATAAATATTTTTATTATGTCGAATGCTCTCCCCTGATCTTGATGCCTCTCCTATACCCGATGTATTTACCTCGTATTCGAAAAAGTAATAAAATATGTATAAAGAGATACGTACGAGAAAGTATATTAAAGTATAAGTGGATATTAAGGTCTTTAAAACACGCGCGATTTTTCGAGCACGACTTCGAAGCCGGAGTGCTCAAAATAGAGCAAGTGTTTTAGAGACCAGTTATCCACGAAAACTTTACGCAATTTTTTTTATTGGCGCATTTTAAAATTATAAATACTGGTATCTATTACTATACTACAACAACAAGAAATGGAAATAAGAACTAATAATGTAAAATGGTTGAATTCGTGATGCTACGTATACCTTGCGTTGTCATCGAAATGAGAAAAACATAAACTAATTTGCATTTTGTCTTCAAGATCTATTAATTTAAATACAATTTCTTCCGATTTGAAAAATCGAAATATCAATATCTCAAACAATACCAACTGTATTTTCCATTTCCATTTATAAAATTGAAGTTGTTAAATATTGTTCGAATGAAGGTTTTGACGTTACAAAGTACTACTTTCAGATCAATAATAAAAAAACTGTCATTTAGACCATAGATAAAAAAATACTTATAGATGGGAAACTGACCCGTGGCGCCCTCTACTTGTACGGGTGGCACCACCTTGGGAGTCCCGTCAGTACCTCTAACACAAATCAGATGGTTGTGAACTTCGCTAACAGCCGAAAAAGAAGATTCCTGTAATTTTACAGTTTTTGGCGGCACATTCAAAATTACTGTTATTTCACTTTTATTGCAAAATGACATTTATCGAAAGTTACTCAACATTAGATTGATATTACATTAATAACAATCAAATAGTCAACTGAATTTAAATGAAAAGTCAAAGAATGGACCATATAATGCCTGAAGTGGGAAAAATAAAGCAATAATCATCGTTTATATATTTTATTGAATAAAAAGAGTATACAATAAATGGAACGTTTTTTTTACATATTTCAATGACAAACGTGAAGAAAAATAAATGTTCGGAATTCAACAACAATGCTGGTAATGGTATGGAAGAATAACTACTTCTGTCACTTTTCATTTAATGAAACATGTTTTTTATAAAGATAGAGCTTACCGGGTGCACCTCACAATACAGTCTTCCACAAAACATATTCTCGACATTGTCTCTTAAAATAAAAGTCCCACTATGAATAAAAACCAACTACGAATACTCAACTCACACACAAATAAGCAAAATAGTTTTTAAAAACGAGAACTGGATAAACTCACGATTCTCGTCAGGCATTTGTCAGGTTAGGATCATAGATAACAGGTTAGGATGTCAGCGCTGATATAATATGTGGAAGAAACTGCAACTACCACTAACGGCGATACAGTTCTCACTGAATTAAAAATTTTAGTACTGGCGGGACTCCCTATGTGGCAGCACCCTCGCGCCTTCAGAGATCCCTACCCTGATTTAGACTTCGTTTCTCGAGTTGTTGATGTTGCCATGGTAACTTCACTAAACGCGTGTGTTTGAAAGTTCGATAAACATTTAAACACGCTGAGGCGCTGTGGCTTTAATTATTTTTTTACAAAAGTAGCGCTAATGTAAAAGGTAAGAAAGTTTTGAGTATATTTATGCCGCATACGGAGCCTATGTTTAGAATGTATTTTATACAATGTACTGTACAATTAAATTAAATGTTCAAAGTGACTACTATTCACTTCTTGACAATAACCGAGGCGATTTTGGAATTCCCATTCAACATATTGTATGACCTCAGGGGTTATTTTGTTAAGTTTTTCCGTTATCCTAACTTTTAAATCAGCAATATTGTCTGGTCTATTGAAATTTACTTTAGATTTTAAATGACCCCATAAGAAGTAATCGAGAGGAGTAAAATCCAGGGATCTAGCCGGCCTGACAGAAACGGACCAAATACAAGCTTTCGCAGACGACCAAATTATACTGATATCGGACACATCTCTAAAGACGATCGAAAGAAAATGGACAGAAACTTGTAGAAAATGTGAACTATGGGCTAAACATAATAAATTACAATACAACCACTCCAAAACTGAAGCCATATTCATACCATACAAAACAACACGAGCACCAAGACTGAAACTAACGGACACACAAATACAATTTACAAATAACCTTAAATACCTTGGGCTCACAATTGACACTGGACTACTGTTTCTAGAACATGTGAAACAAAACAGACAAAAATCGACAGACATTGGAACAAACTATTCATTATTACAGGACGAGAATGGAGACGCAAACCCGAAATCATGCGGGAAATATATACTAAAGCAATAAAACCGATGCTATTATAATATATAAACAGTGCCGACCTCAGCACTACATGTACTAGCGGGAGTGACACCCCTGGAAATCGACGCATGGACAATATACAAGACATATACAGACAATAAAGACACCCTAGACAGTCTCAAAACAAAGACAATAGACCTACCACACCCAGCTAAAATGACAATAAGAACGACGGACGCCGATGAAAATCCAGACATGACATTATATACAGACGCAAGTATAACCGATACACGAAAAACTATAGGCATTAACATTAGGATTAACAATCGACAGATAAAGGACACAATTCAAATAAAAGCATCAGTGGACATAAACAACTTAGAAGCACTGGCTATACAGGTAGGAATAAACACAATACTAAAAGAAAACGAACAACAGACTCCAGATCAACCATACAACAATTAGCTAACGGAAACAACAAAAACAAAACAATTATAAACATAAAGAAACAACTGGAAACCCTAGATACACATAACATTAACTACACCATCAACAAAGTAGAACGCAACAACGCCGGGATCAAAAAGCGGACAGACTCACAAAACTGACGACAGACAAAACAATGACGGTCAAAACTAAACAAGACATCATAATAGAAAGAGAAAAACTACAGATAGACAAATGGCAACACAAATGGGACAACTCATTGACGGGCAGGAAAACATACAGTATAATAAACAAAGTTTGCAAAATGACAAAAATACTAAACTGGAAAGCAACAGAATTAGTCACAGGACACGGCAATATGAACGAGTACTACAAAAGCTTTAACCTGAGACAGACTGATGGAATCTGCACGTATTGCGACGACACTGAGGACCAGGAACACATAATACGAAACTGTAACTTGCCACAGAGACAGACAGCTCGACGAATACTAACCGACAAACTAAAATTACAAAAGGACTACCCACCGACGAACGTAGACATGAAAGAAACTTTGACAATAGAAATGATAAATGACTGGGGAAACAACATGATCCTTGACGACACTGACAATTGAAAAATTATAAAAAAAAGGTAACCTCCTAAGCAAACAAGCATTCGAATACCAAATCATAAAAACAACAACTCTTAAACTTAGTCACTGTGCTGTTCGTCAAAACTTTTTACCTATCAACATGGAACGGAGTCGTGGATGGGGAAACCACCACCTGAGACATGTTTGCCATGACGGGATTCGAGAGCCACGGCTCTCCTTCGGTGTCTCCGGGGATGGACTCCCGTACCGCATTCTCCGCGATTTGCAGACCTAACCGAAGCTGGATAAGCCAGGGGGTACTGCAACTCGCGGTGTGTTTTGTGACCACGGCTCAACACCGATTACTATTTATGAAGTCCCCTCCCCGCGTTGAATTGTATTATTTTGTACATTTTGCTTCTGTGAGTATTTGAGCTGTGGTCGAGTTTGGTTTTTTGTGTTTTGTTACCCTTGGAAGTTTATCTGATTGCGGGTTTCTTCCCATTTTTTTCTGTAGATTGGGCAAGATGTATCCCTCGCCTGGTGTCCTCTGGGTATTAGTTTCAGGATTTCGCAGTTTACTGCTTTCACATTGCCTTCCATCATGTTTACCGCTACACTTATAACATGTTGGTTGAGGTTCTTTACAGTATTTTAATACATGTCCGTATCTACAGCATCGGAAACAAATCGACACCGACATGTATTCTTCAACCGTGGTCCTGGTCAGATCAAAGTATATGTAACCTTGTTTAAGTATAAACTTCCAGGCCTCTGCTGGTCCTTGCATCACTATATTTTCCTTCCACTGATTGCGGCATAGTCTTCTGGTCAGTATTTTTATGTCTTGTAGTAGATGTCCAAATTTTTCCCGCATTTCCTCGTTCTCTAGTAGTATTGTCTCTCTTATTGTGTCTATGTCCATTCTTTTTTGTATTCCTGTTAACGTGATTGCTGGATCTGTCTGTCTTGTAGCGTCTTTTATGTCTAATGTCTCTCTGTTTCTTACTTTGTGTAGTATTTGTTCGTGAATGTTTTTTGTCTCTGTCCCTATGATAATTGATGTGTTTGTGCTTCTAATATACGTACCCTCCATGTCTTTTGAGCACAGCGTCTTTTTTAGCTCGTTCATTGTTTATCCTTGTTGTCCGTCTTTCACTGTGATTTGTACTTCGTATTTTTTTTTTATTTGGTGGTGGTGTTGTCCATGGTTGTCTGGGCGTTATTGCTGGTTTTGTTCTTGCTGCGAGCTCAGCGTACCTCTTGGTAGGGGCGTTAAGTACGGGGAATTGCTTGTCCATGTCTGTTGTTATTGCTGTATTGTTAGTTTGTGATATCGAGTTCCTAGGTGCTGCGACTGGTGACTTCGCGCTTGTGTTTGTCTGGTTTATGGCTAGAGTATTGTGATTTTCCGTCTGTGCTTGTTTGCTTAGTTGCGCAATTGCTATAGATAAGTTTGTTATTTGTTCACTCAGGTTGTTGTTGACCGATTCCTTATTATTTTTTTCTTTTATAATTTCCGATTTCAGGTCTGAGATATCTCTTTCCTGTAGTGCGATGAAACTTATCAAATCGTTCACTAAGCCGCATAGGTTTTCTGCTGTGTCTATCACTGTACTTTGATCTTGTTTGTTAAAGTTTATTTTACCTCTGGAAGGTGCGGGTTACGGATTCTTTAATTGTGCTTTTAAACTCACGTGCTTTGCGTGCCGTGATCATCAGCAGAGTTTTTTTGTCAGTGTAGCTTATATTGGTTTCACTCTTTTCGGTGTCGCTGACATCTAATCTCTTTCTTTTTTTTGTATTTTCCTTTCCGTCTCGTGAGGCCGAGTCTGTAGCATAGGTGATTCTGCTGTCACTGTCGCTAACAGCACGAGGTCGTAGTGATGGCGGTATAAGAGATTCCGTTTCTGGCAGGTTTTCATCTTCGTCTTCTTCCGTGTCCATGTTGTGTATTGTTTTGTCCAAAGAGCCGGCGTTGAGACTGGATGTGGTGGAAATCTTATATGGTCTGAGTGCTATTTATGTTACTTGCTGTTATTCAATATATAACGTATGATGCATGATTGAGATTGATATAAGAGATAAAGTTAATTTGTTAGTAATATATACACTAGACACTAGAAATAAATGTTATATACAAAAATAAAAAATATAATATATAATTAGAATGAAGGAAAAAGAAAAGTATTATGGTTATAACTAATAGCTATAAGGTTTTATTTACACATGTGTTTTTTAAAAGGTTTTCTAAGTTCACAGTAAACTTTAAAAAAAACATTTTTTTTTTCAAATTCACAAAATTTTTTCAAGTTTACCAAAAAAAATTTTGATAATTTTTCTTTGAAAAAAGTTTTTGTGGTGAAAAATTTTTCTTAGGGGAAAAAAGTTTTTGTTTTTTGGGACGTCCAAAAAATAGGTTTCTTGAATTTTTCAGGGGGTGATTTTTAAGGGTTGAAAATTTTTCTACCTCTTAATCTCCAAAAAGTATTGTCCGTTGATAAATTTTTCGGGGGTAGTTTTTTAGGGGTGGCAGGTGGTTTCAGCCTCCCCGTGATCCAGAGAGTTCCTTAGGGTGTCTCTGTATTAAGTTGTGAATAATAAATTTTCTGACCTTATCTCCTGAATTGTTCTAAGTCTCTTCTCGTTTCTCCTCCAGAATTTTCTGCGACTTACAAGAATTTCATCTGTCCGCGCACAGAACTTTCACGTGAAATCTTTAGCGGAGTCTTTCAGGGCTTTGCCCCTTTTCACTAACTGAAACTGAATATCGCGTTGCGCCAACTAAGTGCGCTATCGGTACCTCCGTTCACATCAACGTCCGAATCGAAAAACAGACACGGACAGACGACGTGTAACGTAAACACGAAATGCGTGAAGTGCGGAGGACCACACCGATCCAACGACTGTCCACGACCGAAGACCAAGCCGGCCACCTGCGCAAACTGCCAGGGAGAACACCCGGCAAACTACAAAGGATGCCCAAAAGCCCCAAACAACCAGAAGACAAGGACAACAGCAGTAAAGAAGACAGGAGTCTGCTACGCCCAAGCCGCAGCTAACAAGAAAACAACGACGACAACAACAAAGCAACAGATCCTCGAACAGGTGACAAAGCTATTAGCTCAGCTAATCGGAAGAAAAGATGACACAATCTATAAGGGTGTTTTCAGCCGAAGTTGCCGGCTGAGAACGCACTTTGTAGAGGCAGCGCAAACACACACAACGGAAGACCGCCGAAGAAAAAACCACCGAGGTTACACGGCCAAAGAGAAGACGGCTCGTCCCCAGCTGCTAGCCCTTTTAGCTAGGGACGAGCTGTACGCCGAAACGCGAACTATGATGATGAGACCCATCGGATAAGATGGGGGGAAGTGGTGGAAGTCCTCCCCGGAGATGTACCTCGATTAGAGAGGAACATCCTGGGTGGGACGGGCTCATCTAGGTTGTGTGTGAAAGGTATCATCGAAACTTATTAAGTTAGAGTAACATCTCCTATCGTAAAATCTGACTTTCAAGATAGATCTTGAATAGTCTGTGGCAGTTGAGTTTTATAGAAACTAGTGCTTTATTTTTCAGTAGTCTAGTGATAATTTGTTTATTTTTACTTTCAGGAATAGTGATAATATGTTTATTTTAATAACTGTTTCTATTAGGAAGTGTGCATTGCTGATTTTTTTAACCTAATTTCTAGATATATATTTAATCTTAAATCTTTCTTTCCTTTTTTTCTTACAGTGGTACAATACTTAGACATAATAATTATTTGCTCTTTTTTTTAGGACGGATGTATATATTGTTGTTGAAGGATATTTAGAATTTATTTTACATTTAAATTCTAGGTGTATCTTTGATCTTAAGTCTTTCTTTTCTTTTACAGCGGTAAAGTGTTTGGATACAATAACTATTTGTTCTTTTTTCCAGTAAGGGTATATATTTTGGTATAAAGTTTATTTTATATTTAGATCGTAAATATTTCTTTTTTTGGGTACTATAATCATTTGTTTTATTTCCAGGAGTATCACATTGTTGTAAATAATCTTTTAGAATCTTTTAAACCATAAATATTCTTTCCTTTCAGTGATAAAGCGTTTAATCTTATAATTATTGTTTCAGAGAATTTATCACAATACAACTTACTTTTAGAAAGTTGTATCATTGTAAATTTATATTTTAATTTTATGTTCTTCATTTCAGGAAGATTATTTATTCTTGAATTATTTTTTTATGGACCATATATAAATCAATTCCTTTCTTTTATATTTCAGAAGTTCTTTTTTTTCACAGCTTCTAACAATTATTTCATGTTTCACTTTAGCGGTTGAAATATAATAATAATTCCTTTTTCCTTTTCAGTAATACT
>CAJUYG010001210.1:57720-85119 GCA_910591675.1 Galerucella calmariensis
GTCTTGGAGAGAATTCTGTGAGGACATGCAAGGTGTCCCTGAGAGCGTCAGAATGAACAGGATTCTCAAAAAATATCCTTTTAATTAACTAGGTTCTATTCAGTTGCCGAACGGAAAGTGTTCAAATACTGAGGCAGAGGCTCTAGAGCACATCCTCCCGCTTTCCAGGGTCGGTAAAGATAGAGTCAGGCGATGAAAACGGACCGGTTGCGAAAACAAAGGCAACCAAAGAGGACTAGGAACTCACGAATGAGATCTTCGGAAACCCATCTTATTAGATGGGCGGTAAACTCATTTGACCCCTACAAAACTCCCGGACCAGATGGCATATTCCCCAAGCTTCTGCAAGAAGGATTAGACATCATAATGGGTCCTTTAGTTCTAATACTTCGAAGCAGCCATGCTCTAGGGTATATACCAATTGTGTGGAGAGAGTCAAATGTGATGTTTATTCCCAATTCGATAAAGAAGCATACACCCAGGCTAAATCCTCCCCATCAATCAATCTGGCATCATTCATGGTGAAAACCATGGAAAAAGTTTTACAAATGTATTCACAAGAAGGAGTGCTTCAGAGCATCCCTCTACATAGACTACAATGGGCTGATCAAACAGGGAAATTAGGAGAAGCTGCCCTACATAATTTGGTCTCAGGTCCCAAAAGAAGTCTGAATCATAAGGAGGTAGCCCTTGCAGCATTTCTAGACATCGAAGGTGCTTTTGACAACACATCGATGTATTCAATAAACAGATCCCTCAATAATAGAGGCGACAACAGCACAACATGCAAATGGATAGGATCCATGCTCAAGCATAGGAGAATAACAGCACATATGTATGTTATAACTTACACCATGAGGACAACTAAAGTCAAGGTGGAGTACTTTCACCACTTTTATGGTACCTAATTGTAGATGACTTGATCTGCAGGTTAAATGATCAAGGCATATGGACGCAAGGCTTTGCGGACGACATAGTGATTGTCACCAATGGGAAATTCGCAGAGGTAATCATGAATCTCATGCAAGAAGCACTACGAATTGTGGAGGAATGGTGCCTTAAAGAGAATCTTTCAGTTAATCCAAAATAAACCAAACTATTTGCTTTTACAAATAGAAGAGTTCTTCCACAGGGTAGAGTAATGCTGTTCGAAGAACAAGAACTAGAAATATCCAAGGAAGTTGAGTATCTGGGAGTGACCCTTGATTCCAAACTAAATTGGAAGACACATATGGAAACTATTACTACCAGGGCGACTAGGCTTTTCTGTCAATGCAGAAGAGTAATGGGCAAAACCTGGGGACTACAACCTGAGGTGGCTTTACACAACTGTGACAAGACCAACGATCACCTATGGAACAATAGTCTGGAGGACAGAAGTGTCCTCAGCAGTGAAGATATTAACTGCAATCCAAGTAGTACTGAACAGCACAGGGACGGCATCAATGGAGGCCCTTGTGGACTTCCTCCTTTGGAACTTTTTGTAAGGGCGTAGGCGGTGATAGCAATTATCAGGCTGAAATCGGAAGACTTATGGTCCTCGAACGATTTTCGAGAAGGATACACTGAAATAACTGGGACAATACTAGATGAACACATATTTAACATGAGTTTTGATAGCATACACCTGGAGAACATATTCACTGAGCGAGTGAATATCATCATCCCATCTAGGGAACAGGTGATGCATCCAGGTAATTCTGGAGAAATCATATGGTTCACAAATGGATCCAAAATAAACCATGACACTGGGGCTGGTATAAGTGGACCTAGGAAAAAACAAGCCTTGGAAAATGCACAACCGTATTTCAAGCAGAGACAATTGCCGATATATAGCCTGCATTGATGAAAACATCAGAAGAGGATATACCAGACAAAAAATTATAATATTTACTGACAGCCAGGCTCTGCTTAAAGCTATCAGCAATCCAACAACGAAGTCTAAGCTGGTAAAAAGCTGTAAAGAATCCTTCAACATGCTGGCCAGAGATAACAAAGTGTATGTAATATGGGTGCCAGCACATATGGGGATTACAGGGAATGAAATGGCAGACCAGCTAGCTAAAGAAGGTTTTAAAGGAGCCTTTACAGGTCCGGAATCGTTTTGTGGAATCTCAAAGGATTACATAAGAGGGGAAGTCGGGAACTGGCTAGTTAAGGAACACTCACTCAAATGGAGGCTGACACAAGGACACCTTCATACTAAGAGTTTACTGAATAAGGTAGACAGGCGTTGAAACTGGGTTTAGAAATTTGAGGACAGCTACCAACCTGGTGACTGAACACTGTACCCTGAGGAAGCATCTTCACAGGATGGACAAAGTTAGTGAACCTATGTGCAGAAAATGGAACTCTATGATGAAACACCTACTCACATACTCTGCTTCTGTGAGAACTTACAAGGACTCAGATGGAAGCACTTTGGAGTGGAAATAATACAACAATCTCATCTACTGAAGATCCCTTCAGATAAGCTGGTGGTCTATATAGAAGACATGAAGCTTCTGGAAAGGAAGTAGGTAGATAACATAGGTAATGGTACGCACAACCCAAACCTATGAATGAATGAGACTCCCAAAGTAACAGAAAATGCATGAGAATAGAACTGATTCACTTATACCTGTTGAGTTCTGTCAATTAAGTGGCTTTTCAACAACTGCAACACAAAACCACAAATGCAATATGAATCAAGTATCTGAACCAAAATATTGGTTGTAAATTCTGTCAGGGGATTTGTGAAAGTCAGTGTATATTGATTCAACTTGTAGTCCACTTTACAAGACTTCAGACAGAAAATCAACATACAAACTCAATTCTGTCGATTTACCAATTGTAAAACCAATTGCTGGGAAATTAGGATCCCAGAACAATAATAAACTAAAAACTCAGTAAGTAATCTTTGGAATGGTGTTAAGAATGGTTATGGGGCTGTAGTTCTTAATGTCAGATTGGTTACCAGATTTATATATTGGTGGGATGTAGTAAAGTTTCCAGAACTCAGGAAAATAGCCTATGCATTGTAGTACATAAAGCTTAATATTATCCACATAATTACCACTTTGATTTAAAAATTAAAATACTAGGTAATACTTGCCACTAACTATGAATGGTTCATTTTTATTCCAATTTATGACATTCACATCACTTTCATGCGCTCTTTCAGCAGTAAGCATACAAGCTTTACTTGGTGCTGCTCGAACATCCCATATTCTAATACTTTTATCAATAGAACAAGATGCTAGGACACTTTTTTCATTGGGGGACCACTGAATATCTTCTACCGAGTCTGTATGTCCTACCAATGGTCTTTGATCTACTGTCCAACTAGCTGCATTATTTGGTTTCCAAATATGAATGTCTCTTTTACAATCACCAGTTGCCAACATCTATAAATATAAAAATTATTTACCTATAGCCACATACATACAAATTTATTAAATTACCCCAAGTGCTGTTGGACACCAATCTATTGCAAATCCTTCTTTTTGATGCCCTGTGAATGTGAAGAGAGGTGTTGTAGAGTTAGCAGAATTTTCTTTGTTATATGTTGTCAATGCAGATTCATTCTCTACAGCTTTTAGTTGATTATCAAGGTCCCATATATTTACTCTGCCCAATTCACTCCAAGATGCTGCAAGCACAGTTTCTCCTATAGCAGTAGCCTGAAGCAATTAAATATACATTTCTAGTTGTAAAATAATTTTGTGCTGTATTTCAAAAAATAATGCGTTTAATTAATTCTTAGAGCTTTATATCATTCATTGAAGTAGGGAATTAAGCAAAAAAATTATAATAGTAATAATATTTAAATTTCTAACCCTAATTCTGTTAACTGTTCCTTGATGCTTAATTAAGGACCCACTCATTTTAGGATGTTTGTTTTCATCATCTTCTTCATCATCTTCTCCCGATTCATCATTATCCTCATCATCTTTACCAGTTTTGTGCATGTTTGAAAGTTTCATAACAATGACATGGTTAACATGGGTTTGAGGGGCCTGTGTTCCTGCTACCAAGTAAGCAGTTAAAGGGAAATTTTCTCTATTGTCTCCTAAATTATCATGAATTATATCAAAACTTAAGCAAGGTGAACTAGTTTGAGCTTGATGGTACATTACATACACTGATTTGTCCATTACAAGTTCTTCACCCTCTTCTAAAGGTTGACCAGGTAAGTAGACTTTTGTTTCTTGGGTTTCACTACACTCAACCATCTCACTGTCGTTTGTTTCATTGCTTTCTGCAAAGTCCATTTCTTCTGAAGACATTTTTTTAATTCGAATTTTAAAAATTACATATGGCCTCGATTCTCTTTGAATTTTGATAGTTTAACACGTGTTCTTCTGGTAATTCATTTAGTGAGCGGTCTCTACTAATAGATTTTAAAATCTATCCGAGAAATTATATAATCCTACCATAATTATCTATTATATTCAAAAAATAAAAATATTTTGTTGCTTGCAGAAATTTACTTTAGATTTTTCTCATATATATAATGAAATATTTTTAATTTAACCATAACCATAAATGAGATTGGATGGCTGTGTGGTGGTGTGACTGTGTGAGCGTATGGATGGAGTGTACTCAACGAGAGAAGATGACATCTGACTGTCATGACATTTGTCATCTGTCCACCTGTCGTCAAATCGTCAAATCTTCTTTAATCAAAACAAATGTTTACACGCCCATGAGTTGATTAATAATAAATAATAATTTCAAGATTACTCAAGTAAACATGAAATTCATGTGGTTTTGTTTTTTTATAATTTTAGAAATATTATCTTTAGTAAACTACAGTAAGTTTTCTGTTTTTACTCAAATATGTGTTCACTTTAAATTGTCATGTTCTATTTAGGTGAGTCAGTAAGATGTTACCAATGTGGTCCCGACAGTTCACATGAGGATAACTGTGGTGCTTATAAAAGATTTGATAAAATTAATCATATAGCAATTGACTGTAACAGTGAAGAAAGCCACATGCCTGGTTCATTTTGTATGAAAGTTACACAACAAAGTCCCCGAGGATTCGTTTGTGAGTAATTTCTAGGTATACATTAATTAATAAGACATTCTGGTACAAAATAGTAACTGAATATCGTGTTCGTCTATATACTTCATAATATAACATTAACTTGTATAAGTAACATATTGCAAGTTTTTGGTACTCTCCTTACAACCAATTTTAAAGGTTCTATTCTAATAATGTTACTCAAAGCGTATACTGGTGACATTTATTTATTTTATTTCATTATCAGGGGATGGTAGATGGAGACAAGTAATCAGAAGATGTGCATCTGTCGCGGAAACTGGCATAACAGGAGTTTGCAATTGGGGTGTATATGAAAATGGTATTTATTGGGAAGAGTGCTATTGTTCTGAAGATGAATGTAATCATGCCAATATTAGTAATCTATCAAGTTTATTAATTGTTAGCCTTATTTGTTTAATGGGCTTAAGGTATATTATTAATTAACTCATTAGGTGAATTTTTGAACCATTGGATAGATCTAAGTACAAAATGTTGTAGAAAAATTTATTTCCAATATTGATCATTCCACAAGAATATTTTTACAAAAGCGTGTAACTAAGTGCCTTATATTGTTGGTTGTCAGACTGTTAAAATTATCATACCTTCACACGTCAATAATGACTTGAGTATATTAAAATGACTTCGGACTGATATTAATCAAAATGACTTAACGAATCTCTAAAATAGTTATCCAAGTTTAAGTAACTACATTATCTATAATATAAAATTAAATGATTTTAATTGTATATATCTGAAACGATATAAGCTGCTGTGAAAATGCTTTCTTCAGTTGAAGAGAACTTGAGTATTATTTAATTGTAGTATGGATACTGCAACATATTTATCAGGACTTTTATTTTATTGTAATAGGAAGTTTCACTTTTTTTTCAATCTCTAACATTGTTTAAACTTCTGGGCTATTTAAAATCATTTCAAATAATTTCCAGTGGCTGGCTGATGTTTTAAAGCTGGTTCATGCTTTACAAAATTTTATTATTAGCATGGATAAATATTGTTCAACTGTCCACCAAAACATATATTTGTGTTCCGTGAGATAGCAGGATCCACAAAAAAGTTCAAACATGTCAAATTTTTTAAGGAGCTATATTATTTCCCCATATTCATATAAGTATGAATTAGCCTTTATAGTGTGATTTCTCCCAGCTGTAGGTTGTGGGACCTAAAAACTCATTGTTTATGTTGTTAGGTTACTAGAATTTTTAATATTATGGGTGTTTACAGATTAGCTCACAAATATTGAATTCGTAATTTTACTTATTGAAGTTATCTGCAATTAAGGTACATTGAACCCATCAAAAGGAAATCTGAAGAAATATATTTCTGCCCCTTCTCTACCCCCACAACACATTTGCAGCATCTTATTTTTTATTAAATTTTTCGTATTATTAACTAAATAGTTCACGGCAAAGACAGTTCAGCCTGTATACTATCAACTCCCTTTAACTTTAAACTACGAAGCCACATGGCATCTGTCTATCGGTCGGCTTGAACTTGAAAATCACCGAACAAAGTAGCAGATACCTAGAGACATAAACACTGGGTGAAGATTAGAGTGAATCTGCTATTCATTGTTTATGTACGGTGGTCATATTAAGTAAATTAAGCACACACAAAATTCAAAAACGTCTAGTATTCTAAGTCACAATTAATCACAAAAAAAGCAAAGAAACCCATAGATATGCGAGGAAATTAGGCGATAATAGATATTTAAAAGGATACCATTCTTATCGCAGAGGGCACTGCAATAGTAACGCGTTTACAGCCATAAGAAATTATTTAAATTTGTTATAGTGGCCGACTGTGACATCAAATAAATAGTATTGCTGATTGACATCTTCATGTAATAAGTACTTATATGCCAATGATTTTTAGCACATATTTGAAACATTGGTCAATATTATTATGAATACTTTTTTTTGATTTTCTATAAAAAATGCAGCTTTAACAATATTTAAATGGTATTTGAATATTACTGTTATGTTATATTTTAATGATTATTTTTTTCGTGTAATTTTCAACCAATTAGAACGATCAATTTAATTGAGTTACCTTGTATAATTTCGATTATTTTGGTGGTTTTAACCAATAGCAATACATTATTCTAGCCAATCATTCGGTATTATACTGATAATTCTGCTTCCTCATCGATAATACCTTGTTTACATTGAAACGTCAAGATTTTACTTCGAATTTGTCATTATTGACAACTAAAAGTGCTTCAAAGTTTATTGAAAAATGAATACAAACCGATTCAGTGCCATCACCCAAGAGAATATTGAACATTTCATACAAAATTCCATTCCGCAATTGATGAAAAAAATAATCTTGATAATTTTTTACTGAATATAGTAACCAATCAAATTAAATTATGAAATCAAACAATTTTATTTTGTTAAATCTAAATTATATTATAATGTAGATTTAATGTAATGTAATAAAATTGTTTGATTTCATAATTTACTATGGATCTACATCAAGTGAAAGCCTCATCTATTCAACCAATCAAATTACTTAATTTCGAGTCATGTGTCAAATTTCATCCAATCAGTCAAATTTTGACGTTCATCAAAAATGAGTGGATTCAGAATTTCCATTGTACCAATTTGTATTTAAATTAATAAATTGTTAATATTCACTAAATAATCGTATCAAATACAAAACGTTCTTCAACATAAATACGGTTATACATCTCAAACTTCCTGCATAAACTGACACTCTTTATAATTATGCAACAAGTTATCGATGTATAACCTGATTATTTTGAAGTACTTATAGTATTACTACTGGGCTAAGTTCGAGAACATCGCACTAGTGTGAAATTCACTTATTTTTGTGTCCGAGAACTCTTTAGAGTCTTCTTGTTGTGTACTCCCAGTCCCAGAACTCCTTAGAGCGACGCTCAAATTACACCAGTCCCGACTCGGTTAGAAATCGCACCTGTCAGTTTGGTTTGAATATTTTGTGGTTAGAATTTAGATTGGTATGTACGACTACGAAAGTTTATTAAATTTTTAATTTAAAAATAAATTAATTTCCTTCTATTCAAATTTAAATAGTTATTTACAATATTTTTTCTACAAACGTTCAAAAAATGCAATAATACAGTTTGAATTAAATTTTAAAAACCTTTATTAATACATCCAAAGGAGATAATTTTGAATTATTTAAATTTAAATTCCATTTTTTCTGCGCATCATTCCTCCTTATCTACGGAAAATGGTAAAACAGCAGTGCAGGAAATTAATTTTTAAATATTTTGACGTTTGCTTTCAAAATTTGACAATTCACTTTTACCAGCAGTGCCATAAACATTTTAAGGCACTCAGTGTCTTAAAGTGACATTTTTAAGGCTTCTATGGAGTGCTAAAAATGGCATTTTTAACACGTTTGTAGAAAAAAATTATTAAGCTTATTTGTGGTAGATTGGCGTGCCTAAAGGGTTTTAAAATTTTTTCTGTTTAAAACTCTTGGCGCCAGATTCATAATGTTAGACATAGGCTAGCTATAAATTATTCTAAAATTCATCTGAAACTCCTTAAAAGTACTTATAGCTGGGAATAACTCCTTCAAAGCAATCTTTACACCTTGGATGTGTTCTTTTCCGTGGTTGCAACTTTGACTCGATTTGGGATATTAAAGAGATTTCTATTTCATTATCCGACTCGCTTTCTGAGTCGGAATGTGCCTATCCCTTCAAGCAACTGTTTTCCCAATGAAAGCGGAATCAATGCGACACGTTTTTTATCCATATTATCTACTCTACATTTAAAATAGAAAAACTTAAAAGTTGAACAATAACATTTAAAAAAGTATGGTTATAGTTAACAACCACAAGAAGGTAAATCCGTTCGAGAACTCGATGGAGCGTCGCACTACGATCGCCCTTCACCCCAACCAATCAAGTGCAAAATTTCAGCCAGTGTGACGTTCTCGAACTTACCCCTGATCATATACCTCCATCCGCTTCTATCCAATCAAATGTCATTTTGCGACCAATCAGAAGCAAATTATACTGAATATTTTTTGACATAAGTGAATATACCCCGGCCCACCTGCCACAGCCAATTTTTAATGTTGTACATTATCGTCACGATAAAAATTATTATGTAGCTATATAAATATTTTGAGAATCTTCCATTTCGTTGTATGTTTTCGTCTTTTTCGGTATATAATTACACCATATTCACCTCTTGTGATATAACTAGCGAATAATTTTCAAAATGTTTAATCCAATATGTGAATGTATTTTTATATTTCGAATATGACTGTCCATTTTTTTGCAAATTTTAAATAGATATTTTACGATTTTATATAATATGTACTATTTAGTATAGTTTCAATATATGTCCGTCCATTATTTTATTCCAAATTTTTATTGTTGAATTTTTTATGATTTTGTATATTTTTAATAAAATATTTAGAATATTCATCGTTTTTCTAAAATACTCAGCTTAGGCTTAGAACACATTCCCTATTGATAAAATGTTCAAAATTTCATTATTATGTCGGAAAACGCAGACACATAAATAATTCCACCCAAACAATGCTGTTAACTGAAGGGCTATTTATTCAAACCATGGATATTTTTCTTCAGAGTTTACATATCAGATGCAGTTTTTTGAGCATTCACAGAAAGAAAATGCGTGAAAGTTAAATTCTCTGGATAGGAAAAACTTTTCAAAATCGCACAATATATTTTAAATATCGCTCTCCTAACATATACAAATAATTGTTGATGAATAAGTATAGTTTCTGTTTATTTTTAATTTAAATTTATTGCGCTGCGTGGAACAATGATAGTTTGATCTGTTCCTTGTAGCTCCAACATAATTAAAAGAGTTGTAATATGTCAAAAATGCCAAATTACCTCAAATATTACTCCATTAATTTTTGGTTTTGTTATTGGATTTTTCACATTTTGAACCACGGAATTTTATAGCAAATTTCACGCTCTATAACATTTTTTTTATACATATGCACGATACACTCAATACTTTTCTAGTAAAACTCGAAAACATGTCGAAAAACAGGCCCATTTTTGGTTGTTTTGGCTATAAACTGTTATTGTGCAATTAGCACAGCCTAAAAACCGGTGGAGGCAAAGTGTTTTGTCGAAAACACTTAAAAGGCAATTATATCTTTATTCAAGATTAAAAAACTGACATTCAATAAAATTATATTGACATCTTATCAAAAACTTTTTAGTATCTAAGTAACTTCAAGAAAATCTAAACTAATCACTAACATTCTCCGGGCCTCCCGAAATTGAGCTACTTTTTTTTAATAATATTAATTTAGTGATTGGTCTTCTGTATTCCCCCAATAGGCGTTTACGGAAACTTACTCGGGTTGATACGATCCCTAACCTGCACGTTCGTTTACCTAACCCGAGTTGCCTATTTGTGTTCGGAAACTTCCGACTTGTTGACTGGATGACCGACCCAGGTTCATTTTTTGTAACCCACCTCGAGAGGTAGGTCGGTAGAGACGCTGTAGGCACCGCATGCGCATTACTGAAGGCACAGGTACTCTGCGCTGAAGGGTAATATAACATAACCTAATTCTTTTGGTGGTAACGAAATATATTGCTTTTATCAAACATGAACAAAAGGGGCCTTGCTACATTAACGGCGTTGGCATTTGATTATTTTTTCGAAGATGTTGACGAAGTTGAAGAAGAGATGTATGTTTTGTTATGACGTTAGCTGTCAGATCAAAAACGAAACCTATTAGTTCGTAAACTACAGTTCCCGGGTAGGTGATCGGAGTGATCCATCACGTGACCTCTTTGGATCGAGCTAGTGAGCCGGAGTAAGTTTCCGAAAACGCCTAATTATATCTTCACGTTTACGACTTCACTACTGCGCAATTTATTTAGCAAACATTGGAGGTCCTTCTAATTGATGTCCTACGCTTTGGAACCAGCATACAGGGTAAATATCAGGACTTTCACAGTCTAACCATTGATCGTACTCCTCTTCCCATCCATCAAAATGAACTTTCAGTAGCCGTCTAGCTACTGTTGCTATACATACTAGCCAAGGGTCCATAAGATCAGCTGCCTCAATTTTCATACCTTGTTGGAAACCATGTAACGGTATATTTGTATTAAATAAAGAAGGAACTGCCGGTCTGTTATTTGTTTGGGCCAAGTACGATCTCCAATCAAAAGTTATAGCGTCATAACCTTTAGGTGGGGTTAAGGGAATATCGTACTTTTCGCAGAATCCCACGGGAAATATACAGGGAGATTTCACATGATAACAAAACCAGTCGGCACCAGTAACGTCAGAATCGTAAGTATCGATGCGGATCATGATGTAACCAAAATTTAGAACGTCCATGACTGTAGCTGCGCATATAGAAGAGAGATTAAGAGGGACGGTGACTTCTAATTTTACTCCTTTACAAAAACCTGATTGGGAGTTTTCGACGAAACCAACTTGGTAAGGGTTGAAGAGCTCTTCGGTGGCGTAGTCGTCGTCGAATATACCTTGATTGACTCTTTCTAGGTAATTAACTAGAGCTACCAAATGATGATTTACCTCTTCCACCCATCCAACGGGGTGTAATAGTGGCGACCAAAAGTGACACCAAAAGCCGGCGACACCTGGTGGCATGTCGTAATATTTAACGTTCAATCTTTTACCGACTATTTTGTGTACGATTGCCAACTTAACTTGGGAGATACGATTTTTATCAACAACTTCAGGATTAAGGCCACATTCGATCCTGGATTTGAGACTTTCGGTTGCTTTATTGCTAAAATTCAAAAGCAAAGCTGCACCAGTCAATCGTTTTCTCAAAAATTCCTTCCATCTTCCTATCTTCGATTGTCTTTGGAGGAATCAAAGGATTTCCTCTCGTAGAACACCATCCGACAGGATGTACTTGATTCGAACAAAGTGATACCCAAAAATCTTTCGAATTGTTAGATCCAAATCCTTCGTATCTCAACTGTAACCGTAACCTACAATCCTCATCACAGCTGTTACCCAAAAGGAATCGGCAAAAGCTTCAGATACATTTCCGCAGTCCGTGTTTTCTACTTCTACTTTCATACCAACCATAATATTGTCCCAAATATCAGCCATGGGGGCGTACTTGAAACCTGTTACAGGCGCAGCGACGCCATCTTTTTGAATGGGTATTACTGAAGGATCTGTATTACTCTGATAGGCAATTGGTGTTTTCAAGACTAGACCTGGATACTTTATCGGCATTATTTTCCTGATTGGACAAGGCAGTGTTTGGGTAGAAGTTGTTATCATATATACAGGGTGAGAGCTATTTTTATCCATATAACTAGAGTCGTTACTTTTATTTTTCATGTCTAAATAGTGCACCATGGCATAATTTTCTATTGTGTCCATATTTTCTTCCTCCGTAAAACGGCAAGTTTCTGTCGATCTTTTAAATAATGTAAAAAACATAGGCCATTCTTCAAATGTTAGAAGATCTTTACCAATCACAGATCTTATGGACATTCTATTGAAATATTCGGTAGGATTGTTTTCAGATACTGACTTAAATGCATTTGTCATAGTCCGAGTGGCATTTAAAAATTCATTTGTTTTAACTTCAGTCGCAGCTGTAAACTCTTTGGTCAGATGACCAGCTACTGAGGGTAGCGGCTCGGGCAGCTTATTTCTAGAACTACGTCGGTCGTACATGTCTTGTACTGATTCACTAAATTGAGAAGATTTTTCATTTTCCAACCACCATTTCACTTTATCATGAGCACAAGGTAACTCATCCATAGGGATAGCAGCAGCTGACTTGTTACTTTTGCTAGAAATACTACGACTTTCTAAACTCCCTTCTGTAATTCTATCTTTTTCTATGGCTGCTTGTATTTCCAATTCAGATAGTTTTCTTTCTAACTCCTGCCTGTCAAATTCTTTCTGACGCTCTAGCTCTCTTAAATCATATTCTCGTTGTAGTTTATTTATTTCTTCCAACTTTCGCAGATCAATTTCTTTAATTTTTCGGGCATAATAAGAGGTTTCCGTTTCTGACTTCTGTGACATTTCCTCTTTTCGATTCGGTAATGTTCTTACTGCTTTGGATTTGTTTGAATTATGTTCATCAATGTTATTAATAACTATATTAGATGGAGAGTATCTAATTGGCGGCACACCTGCATTAGATCTACGTGTTCTTCTTGACTTCACTTCGTCGACTGACATATTGTAAGTAACCCAAAATTATTTTTTTCTCGGCAAGACTGAGATGATACAAATAAATAAAATGGATTCTTAGCTTCGAAGGACCATAATGTTTTGTCAAAAACACTTAAAAGGCAATTATATCTTTATTCAAGATTAAAAAACTGACATTCAATAAAATTATATTGACATCTTATCAAAAACATTTTAGTATCTAAGTAACTTCAAGAAAATCTAAACTAATCACTAACACAAAGGATTATCATTAACCATGATATTTATGAGAGATTCCATGAAATTCTCGCCTACTGCTCTCACATCCATGTTTTGATAGTTTTTGGGCTAGCCCAACTGGACTATTATCACCAAACATCTGTTTGGAAAATAGAAAATCTTAATAAAGTTTCAATAAAGGCCAATATATCTTCTGTAGGTTCCGTGTGGTGTATTAATCATTCTTTTTCGTTAATTTATTGGGAAACTAAACCAAATTTTTTTATTTATTTTTATTTCTACGTTTCGGTAGAGTTCCAGCTACTGTTATCAAAAGTTATAAGTTTTTAAATCTACTGTGAATAGACTTTCATTCTTGATAACGGTAGCTAGAACGCTATCCAAACGTTGAAATAAAAAAAAATATTGTGGTTTAATTTCCCAAAAAATTAACGAAAAAGAAAGTCCAATATGTCTTGTAAATCCTCAAAGATATTTAAATCAAATTTTGACAGAATGTAGCCAGCCTAAAGGCTCATTACGTATGGTTATAATATGTTATTAAGTTATACTTTGGCAAGAAACCGTGAAAGGAATGCAGTCGAAAACATTCGACATCGCCACGTTTAACTATGAAAAAACTGAAGTGCTAACTATGTAGTGATAATAATTATAAACGGGTCTTTTTATTATTAACAATATCAAAAATATGATTAAACGTTAATTTTATATTGTGCTTGTTTTCTTGGATTTATTCTATTAACATTATTTTTTCAATTTATGAATATTAAAAGATGAACACTCTTCCAAATTTGTTATGGGCTTCTTCAAGCTCTGGCAGCGTTGTACGAAATCCATAATGACCACACCCTCCGAATTACATAATTGGTGATTTGTATCGACCAGCTGTTTTCTTATTGGCAAGCGGGTGCGTGTGATCTTCCCTCTCACTTCGTCAATTGACTGATATTGATTTATCCAGTGGCGTTGGTATTGTCAGTGACCTTTGTATTTTCATATATCATACCACGAGAGTGAACATTTTGTCGGCAAAATTTTTCGATTGTCATGAAAGTTTGCGAATGACATTTTTAACAAAACCACGAGCTGTCAGGCGAGTGGTTTTGGATTAAATGTCATGAGCAAAATTACCTAAAAGCAACAAACTTGAATAGGTACGACAAGAGAAAAATTTTACCTTACAAAATTTTTAATTAAGTGATATTTCACAAGAGAAAAACTAAAAAATCATACGTTTAAACGTTTTATTTATTGCAAACTTCAATTATACAAAGCCAAAAAAATAATAACATTATGAAAAAAAATTACTTATTTATGTAAAAAGTACAATTATTATAATTGTACGTTGTAGCATTATTTTGGGGATTGTTTTGCATCATAACCTGTGATGAATTTAAGTTAGAAACCGAGGATTCCTTTGATTTATTTTTATTTTCTCGAAGCTCTATGTGAATGATTGGTTATTTTTATTTTTTTGTGTCTATACCAATTGATTCTGCCGATATTTTCGTCCACTTTGAAATTGTATTAATTCCCAATGGTGAATTTTTGTACCATATTCCTTTCTCCCAATTTGGATGTACTGTTAAAAATAATCTTGTTGTTGTTAGATCAGGATTGGATTCTCTTTTTTCAATAGTTTTTAAAAATAAACGAACGGGACACAAATTGTTGTTAGCATTATTTCTTACCAGCCACTTACTGCCAGATAAAGCTTTTGATCCTCCTTGTGTCGTTTTGGAAAAGATTGGATTATATTCTACCGTGCTAGTAAAATTACCTTTATTATCATATTCTTTTTTAAAGTACCTATAGTCCAGTAACTGAAGACCTGAAAATAGGCAAACCTATCAATATATTTGTCCAATAATTTTTTTTGGTTGATTTGTAGGTCTTGACAGGTACTTCAAAGGGACAAAAAGTTCTCCAAGAGTGCTCCTTAGCTAAGGGCCCAAAATGGCCCTTAAAGTCCCAAAAAACGGTTTTTCGCCAATATCTCCCGAAATACGCAAGTTAGACAATTTTTGTTCAGATAAAAAATGAAGGTCGTTAAATTATCTACCTATTCTATCTACCTACTATCTATCTAAAAATGGTCCCCATAATTTTTTTCGCGACACGAATATTTTTTGCGAAAATGGCCTTTGAAAAAACCAAAATTTTTACACCGAATATTTTTGATGGTTTCTTACTAAATTTCTACTCGAGGGCCTCGGAAATACATAGATTTTCACATGTTAGACTTTGGAGACCAATTGTAGATGGCGCCAGCGGAATACCTGCACTCGCTAAATTGTGGTGTATACACATGAAAATCCGGGCACCAATCGTTTTTTCGGCAGTTATTGGCGTATTTCACACGATTTTGTGTGTCACAGCAACACTTCGTGTCTCTTCATTCTATTAGTCAATGTTCAGTGTAATTTCACAAGGATATGAGTCGCAAATTTACTAGAAAATTGCGAAATCTTATTGCTCTATGTGGCAGTCTTGAGTGACGGCGTTTTGGCTACTAGTAGGTAAGTCAATACCTATAGAAGCTGATAATAATAATTTTTTGATAAATATTTTTCGCATTTTTTTCATTTTTCGCAAACTTCAGAAGGAACAGTATAGGTGCAGGATTTCAGAAAAAACAAGGAATTTTTAAGCAAATACCATTTATTCTTATAAAAATTCTGTGGTTGAGTGGCATTCACTGGCATTAAGGTGGCATTCATTGGTGCTGTTACCCTATGTTAAACCAATTCATGTCTTCAGATTCATTCTCCTCATCATCAGCGTGATTCTCGTCGCCCATTACCTCTTGCTCTACTTCTTCCTCTGTCCCTCTTGTCCCTATCCCTTGTTCTTCCAGCTCCATTTCTATCTCATCATCTTCCAACCCTTCTGTTTCTCTTTCCACCCATGTTTCTTCCACCTCCCCTTCAAGCCCTTGTGGTTCTCCTTCCACCTCTAATTCTTTCGGGAATATACCTTCATTTTTCTCATAATTTAACACTGTGTCAACTGACATGAACCACAGATAGAGGAATATTTCAAACCTGCTTTTAAGCATGAACAATTCTTCTCGCAGCCTGTTTTGCACTGACAAAAAATCATCTTCAAGAGTTCCGGGGGGGGGCCGGATTCTTTGTGGTCTGAATCGGCAGCAGTACATCCTCTGCATGTTTCCACCCCCATTCCTCTGGTGAAAATTCGTTTCCCAGCCAGCTTTGAACTTGTAAATACACCCTATAAAAGTGCTGCCCAGCTTCAGCGGTGGGGGGTAAGCATTCCAGTTTTATCGCAGTCTTGTTTTTGGCCAATCCTTCTTCTTTATGTTCCCTCTTGATGCAACACTAGCAAGTCAAAATTGTCACTTATTCACTTTAAAAAAATTTTTCTTTTAATTGATTAATTGATAATCGTAAAATATTTATATAATAATTTATAAAATATTTATATACTATTTATAAAATTCGTGCAAACGGTTACGACTGCTCCAAAAAACAACAAAGATTTAATGTCAACAAGAGCAGACCACTGGAGTGGGCGCGTGGGTGCACTTGGTAAGGTTAGGTAAGATTATCTCTGGTGGAGGGAGCATAAAAGACTCAAAAGAGGCGTACAAGAGAATAATAAACATAAAAGAACGGCGCTCAAATATGGGGAACAAGTTATATGGATGGATTAAAGGTCAAAATATAAGCTTTAATTCAGTGTGGGTATTAATTCTCAAAAAATTAACAGCGGAGAACAAAAAGCATTTTAAAAAAAGGCCGGTTTTCACCCGTGTTACCAATTTTCCCGGTCCCTGGAAAATGAGTGCATTGTATTCCGAATAAAAATATTGGTTCAGAGAGTAGACATAGTAAGCTTTCAAATGGTGTGCATTTAATAACAAAATAATTGAACATTAGTTCTTTATTTTCACTTGTTTACAAGATTTGTGAGAACTCCGAAAACGACTGAAAAATGCGAATAAATAAATAAACTTTTTATTGAAACGCCACAAAGATACTGAAAAAAAATTTCTAGGAACATTCAGGACCTCCCCAGACCCCATTTGAAAAAACAAGGGATAATAAACCATTTGAGATAAATAAAATGTCAATGATTTAATGGAAGAGGCCAAAAGATTGTGAAAAAATAACATTGGCCACTTTTTGCAATGTCCTCGACGGGCGAGAATGGGGTTTAAGGTACACATATTGATACCTACGGATATTCCCATTACAATGAACTTTAAATCATCGAAAAATATTAATGTTTGTCCGAGTTCTGGGAGAATTTGTCCGCCGGTTTACAAATTAATTTTATAGACGGTAGCATTTCTAGAGGTAGTGCAGCCGCGTAAGCGAGGGGACATATGAATGAGATTATCTCGAAAACTATTGAATTCTCGAAAAAAATGATAAGGACCATTTTTATAGATAACTCAACGACCTTCACTTTTTACGTGCACAAAAATTGTCCAAATTGCATATTTCGGAAGATAATGGCGGGAAACCGTTTTTTGGGGGTCGTTAGGGGCCATTTTGGACCCTTAACCAATGGGCAATCTTAGAGAACTTTTTCTCCCTTTGAAGTACCTGTCAATTATTGGACAAATATATTGATAGGTTTGCCCCTTCAGTTACTGGACTACTAATTAATATCACAATTAGCAGCTTCATTTCCACGCAATGCTAATTCGAACGAACATAAATGAAAAAACTTTTTTTGTAACCCATCAGGATTATCTCCAGAATAGCTTTCTACCATTTCCATTAATTCTTTTTTGGTAAACGCGTTTCAGGTTCAGCCTGAAGCTTTTTTACGTTTTGTATCCCTGGCCATGCAATCTAGCAAATCTATAGGTAATATCTTTAAATGGATCAATTGGATCAATTTTGATGTTAAATTCTAGAAAATATTTTTCCTGAACCATTTGAGCAGTCGTATTCCAAAGTGTTTTCACACTAGCTTCAGTATAATCAGTTCCATCTCTTTTTTTCATGTTAAAACCATAATCTTCAAGAATTTTTGCTATAACTTGTTCAGAAGTATCCTTTTCTAACGTATAATTACGTGCGTCCAGAAATATTCTAAACTGTTCCCACGCAGACTTTTTTGTCTTCATTGTATTTCGCGGTATACGTTGCTTAATTGTACTCTCTATTTCATTTATTGAATTATTTCCAAATCTTGTATTATTCATGTTAATAATACTTATTTAAATTTTTGAAACAGTTTTAATCATTTTTAGACAGTTAAATAAATAAATAAACAACTTAGTTTCCTTAGAAACCAATAACAAAGATTTTATATTGAATTTTATCAGAGTGATAGAATTTTATACACATAGATTTGATATATTAAACGTCAAAAATTGCCGCGACAAGACAAAAAATTGCCAGTTCAAAACCTTTAAATTTTATCAGTTATCAATTTACTCTAGTGACATAGTCAGTTTTACTTGGTAAAATAGGTACCGTACGCCATTTGTACGTTTGACAGATATGTGCCATGTTTTTCCTCGCCACTTACCGATGCCGCATAGCTTCAGATAAACTTGCCAAACTATAATTCAACTGACCACTCACTTCTGAAAATCGTAATGAACCTAAATATACTACATTCACTACTCAATTAACTTAAATGATGGGTACTTAGTATACTAAGTATACTTATTAGTGGATGCAAAAATATACTTGCAATTTAAAATTAATCTTTCACATCCATATACGTCTGTGATGGTCGTCGTGTATCATAATTCACTACACCCGCTTCAACATCAACCATTACCTGTTTGAGTCCAAACTCAACTATATTGGTTTCACGATTTTTTTAAGGGATCACTCTGTATTTTATGAAATTAAATACACTTTGGCAAATACAGATATGAATGTGAAATAGCCACGCCCTTCAATGCTTGTGATAAAATGATAGTAGTAGGGATTAGTACGGCATACTTGCCTGTGCGAACTTAAAGTTGTCGGCTCTTTGTTTGACTGTAATTCATTAGACACCGTCATAGTCCGCAATAAAACTTGAAGGGGATATACGATTAGAAAGCTGCATTAAAAATATTACGTCCACTATACCTCAAGCAGTATACTTGACCAGAGATAGTATACTACTATTGTCAGTTCTATTGTATCTGTTAAACGCAATTCTTTTAGTGCAGCTATCTAATCGTATATCCCCTTCAAGTTATGTTGCGCAGCTAAACTCTGAAAGGTATTCATATTATTTTTGTCTATTTTCCAAACATGATTCTATATTGAATTTGATGTTACGTATTTGTTAAAAGGGCGTTCGGTTTAAACGGAATAAAAGAGGTGAACTGAGCCCTTTTTGTATCCGATTAGATTTTTCATGAAAAACGAAATTTCAAAGCAAAAACCATAAACAAATCTAAATTCTATGAAAAAATAACAAAAAAATAATAGTTATTTATGAAGTGCGTGAAGTTATACTTTTGCGCACGAGTTGCGAAAATGCAAGGAATGAGCGTATAGCGATTGCCTTTTTGGCAACGAGTGCGCAAAAGTACTTCACGCACAAGTGTAATACCAAAGTTTATCTACGAGCACATGAAGAAAAAATTTAAAAAATGTGCTCTGGAGGGGTTAAAAAACATAAAAATTAATTTTCTATAAACAAATATATAGGTACACAACGAATTCTAATTATTTAAATTCATATTTAATAAAATGAGGACAATTATTAAAATTACTAATTATAAAATTGGGTAAATTGTCTTTTTTAAAGTAACAAATATGTTTCACTATGTCTGACACATCTGTCAAATTTACTGTCAGCACAAAAGTTTATACAACAAACGACTAAATTCAAGGCAACTAGATAATCACGTAGCTAAAAAAAAGTGATAAAATGAAAACCCAATTTAAAAAGCATTGGTCATTTACGCACGCTTTAGGATGTTATAATGAAAGTCCCATATAAAAAGCATTGTTCATTTACGCACGCTTTTTAAAGTATGTATAATGTATGATTTCACACATTTTTTTTGGTTCGTAAATGCCTAATTTTAAAGGTGATCGTAGATAAATAAATTTTATAACAATTATTTAAAAATAAATGCTGTGTCTAACTGTTTGTCACTACAACATTAGTAACATGGAAAATACGTTAAACTTGATTAATTTTCTTGGTCCAAAAATTATATTAGTCCGTCTTCCATACCATCGCATATCCACTATTCTTCTGCTTTCCATGACTGTTTGACGTTTATTAATCGTTTTCAATTTGAATTTTTTTAATAGTTTTCTTACAGCAATTTACAAGTGCCACATACTGTTTAAGAGATGCTCATACCAACTCAATCGGATTTAAATCTGGGTGGTATGGCGGCAATCGTAAAATATTATGGCCATTTTGTGTCAACAGTTCATCTATCTCATATGTGATGAATGTTGGCTTATAACGTTTAATAATTTCATATAAATCGACCTTGAGCATGTTAATGTCGAAGTAAATATTTTTTGATCTCAACCAGTCTATCATAACTTGTTTCCTGCTGTTCGAATTAGATGCTTTATCTTTTCGAACGTTATGATAAGGAGCATTGTCAATTACTAGCACCGACTTTGGAGGCAAGTTAGGAATTAATTTTTCAATCAACCATTTTTTGTAGTTCTCATAATTCATCTCGTGATGGTAATCTCCTGTAGTGGTATTAGACTTAAAAATCAATTTAGCCTTCCCAATAAAGCCTGTTTCATTCCCAGCGTGACAATACGACCTTGAAAATCTTTCAAAATCAATAGATTTCAAAATCCATGCAGACAGCCCTCACTAATGAAAAAGTGAACACATTACTTGAATTTCAGCTTTTAATTTTCAATTGTTCAGTTGTAGAAATTTTTTGAAAATTAGTAATATTACCTCGGATATATGGCTCCCTCTGCACTACTAGAAACCAGTGTACAGTCTGAGCGAGAATCGCAGCCGCACCGGCAAAGCCGGAACAACCGTCCATGAATTTCAAATGTAGGATTTACCCACCCATGTAGCAATTTTCCAAAAGAATATTTACTTTCATTGTATACAAGAGTTCGAATCTACTACACAATAAAATTTGCAAACAGACAAGTGAAATCTCAATGTATAAATAAAGAATATCCAAAATTGAAAATTTTAAAAAATTTGTAAATATTTAAACTATGTTAAATATGTAAATGTATATTGTGATATGTGCGTTTTTTTACCATTTTTTTAATATATTGTGAAGTTATCTGAAAACAGTTGGTTTCATTTACAAAGAAATAAATATTCATAAATATTAAATATGATCAATATTTAACGCCTGTCCCTCGTAGACATACTTCCGAGTAAACATATTGATCACGGTGCCGATTGACCCCCGTATAACACATTTTTGCTGTTATCTGCATGATTTATGACCGATGACAAAAAACGCGGTACATTTCAACAACTTCAAAGGAGTTACCAGACTTATTGAAATTTATGGACGGTGCCGGAACGTTGCGGTTGAGCAAACATTATTATTGTGAAACAAATAAATATTAGGACCCTGTTTTCTGTCTCATATTATTAGTTTGGTTTTGGACTGTAATTGAAAAGATCAAATATAGTTTGTAAGAATCTTTTTTTTTGTATAAGTATGTATAAAACTTAATAATTTCAAAACTTGAACAAAAAATATAATCAGCGTTCTATTGTACGAAAGAAACGGACCTCCCTTAAAACTTTTACTGTTCACTTATTGGGTAAAATTTCTGAGAAAATAAAAACAAATATGCGCCTAAATACAATTTATTATTAGTGGTACTGGGTATTCCCTCAATAAATACGGCTCATGTGTAATTTCGTAATGAAATGAAATATTAGGTATTCTGAAAATTGTCGTTTAAAATATTTTAGTCAGTCTTAGTTTAGTTCTCAGGCAGAAAGGAAATAAAATTTTCACTATAAAAAAATGGGCAACAAACGCAACAGATAAAAAAAACAGCTTTGTTTTATCGAGAGGCAGAAAACGACGGTAAGTTGAATATTTTTTGGTTAGACTTTAATAGTAGTTTACCTAACAAGTGCGGAAAGTGATACTTTTCCGCACGCCATTGCAGATTGCCGAACGACGCTTTAGCGAGCAATCGCGTGCGGAAAAGTCACTTTACGCACGTGTTAGGTACACTATTTTTTCTACTAGCATGCGAAAAATAACCCAAAAGTTAACATAAAGATACATTTCTTATTAAATGCATATTAACAAATTAATTATTATTATTTGACATTCATTTGATGAGGCTTATACCAGGGCCATTAAAAAATGATTGAAAAATAAGTTGTTTTTTTATTGAAAATTATAGCAAAATTATAATAAATTTCTTAATTTTTCAGTCATTTGGTAAACTTGGATATACAAAATACATATTTTGAATATTCAAATGTCAGTATACTCCTCAAATGTCAATAAATTTACTTTCCGCACTAGTGCGGAAAAGTGACTCTTTCCGCACGCTTTTTAGTGCGGAAAATATTCACTTTCCGCACGTTAGTAGAAAAAAGATTTTTCAGCTAAGAAATAATTTTTGTAGCGTCTAGGTAATTAAAATATGTATGTAGGTACTATGGTCGTACCTTATACAGAAATGGATTATTGAAAATATTTTAATAAATTATTGCTCAATGATTTACTCTTTTCATTTTTATAAATTAATATTGTTGACCATAAATTAGTTTTACTTGCATTTGAAATATCTATTGCTGTCAAAGTTTATGGTCATAAAATTAAAATACCTACCTTTTTTAATAATAATTTAATTGTTTATCACTGAAAGAAATATTCAAGAAGCCTAAAATATTTTTAGGGCTGCAGAATCTCGATGGCGATTGCGTCAAGAACCACAGGGTAATAATGACGAAGTAGTCGACGACGTTCCGGTTGAGACAAATAATTTAAATGAAGATAATTTACCAAATTTAGAAAGAGAAAAGGAAATTCCAAACAAACAATTTACCTTAGAAGAAAAAAGGATTATTGACATTGCATACTTTTTTGAACAGCTTCAAAATATTCAGCATATGCCAAGTTTTGCCTGTTCCTTATCCATTTGTCAAATAATCAATGAAGTGAGAAATGGTCTTTCTTCAAAATTTATTGTAAAATGCAATATGTGCAATATAACAATTGCGATAAATTCCCAGCAAGCAGATGAAGTTGATGTAAACTTGGCAGCAGTGCTTGGTAAACCCAACATTTTATTCATTTTTATAATCTTGTGGCAACCGTAGCATGTCACACGGCTACTCTTTTGCCGAGGGTACATTAAAAAATTTAATAATAATTTGTTCATTGCAGGAGCTACCTCAAGCGGCTGCGAATTCTCACAACTAGAACAAATTATTGGTTGTCTAAACATACCCCCTATACGATTGGTAAAATATAACCTCACACAAAGTAAACTAGAAACAATTATTGAAAATGTATTATTATCGCAATTACAATTAGCGGGTGAGGAAGAGACTAAAATTGCCAGGGAACAAGGACATGTTGATGAAGATGGTGCTTGGTCCAAAAGATCCTATAAGACCAATTATAACGCGTTATCAGGTGTAGCAGTGATTATCGGAGAAATGACGAAAAAGGTCTTATATATTGGTATAAAAAAAAATTTTGCATGTTTTGTACTAAATACAAGTACAACATTCCCGATCATGCTTGCGCAAAGAATTGGACCGGTACATCCACATCTATGGTAAGTGCAATGATCGTAGAAGGTTTCAAGAAAAGTGTAGAAATGCATGGGGTGAAATATTTGAAGCTGGTTGTAGATGGTGATAGTAGTGTTTCGAAGAAACTTCTATTGGAAAAGCCTTATGGTATGAAACTTGTAGAGAAAGTGGAATGTGTCAACCATCTTTTGCGGAACTTTTGTAATAAACTGAGAGTTATATGCAAATCTACTAGGAGCGCATCTTCTTTAAAAATAGTTCCCTTTAAGTTCAGGAAAAAACTGGAAAGCAGTGTCCTTAGGTTTAGAACATCAATAAGGAAATCAGTTGAGCACTGGACGAAAAGTGATATCGCAGTAGCGGAAAAAATAATAAGATTCCAAAAAGTCGTAAAAAATATTCTCAACCATATATTTGGAATGCATGACTACTGTGAAAATTTGGTTCCACTTATTATTAGTTATGGATTAAAAACTGACGTAGACAACTGTTTAAAAAGAGTTCTGGAAAATGCCTCTTCTTTTTTATTAAATAAAAATAATAATTGCGCCGAACAGTTTAACAGTCTGGTAAACAAATATGTAGGTGGGAAGAGAATTAATTATTGTTTTAAATCTTCCTACCAAACAAGATGTAAATTAGCTGCTGTTTCTTATAATTGCAAAGAAAAATATGTTGAAGAAATAATAAAATTCAGAGGAATGCCTTATGGGAAATACACCAAGCAGTTAATGAAGAGAAAAGAAGTTGGTAGGCTTAAACACTTTTCAATGAAAAAGATAAAGGGATATAGGGCCAAGACAATAACAAGAACTGCTAATCCAGATAGGATGGAGATACCGAAGAACCCATTACAGAAGAAGAAAGAAGATCCCGTCGAGAAAAATACATCAACTCTCTCCAAAAAACTTCAGACGAGATTAAGCAAATTGAAAGGCTTACAGTAGGACAAAACAATAATCCTTTATGGCAGCAAGAACGTGTATGTAGAATAACGGCATCATCTTTTGGAAGAATATGTAGAATGAAGCAATTAACAAACCCTTTAAATACGGTGAAAAATATGCTGTATGGAACATTCAAGGGAAATTCGGCAACAAGATATGGACATATGGACAACAACACGAATTAATAGCCATAATTTGAAGAATTGACCGGGCTTAACATTACGAAATGCGATATAATTATATATTATTGGGAAAAATGATGAATGCTTTCTTGGAGCGAGTCCCGATGGATTGATCGATTTTGATAATTCAATTGTAGAAGTGAAATGCCCCGAAAATATAAAAACAATGACTGTCAGAGAGGGCATCAAAAGTAAAAAAATTAACTACTTAAAGTTTACTGAAACAGGAGAGATCACCTTGAAACAAAACCATCAGTATTTTTACCAAATTCAGGGGCAGTTACACTTAACCCAAAGGAACTCGTGTTATTTCTTGGTTTGGTCTCCACAAGGTTAGCCACATATTGAAAAAATTGATCGAGATGATCAGTTTTGGGATGGCCATATGAAACCATTATTGTTCTCTTTTTTTACAATTCTTTTTTACCAGAAGTTCTTTAAAATCCATTCTCATTATCATCACGGTGTGTCCTTCGTTACCTCGGGTTTCGTCTAAATAAAAAATGTTTCTCGCATCTCTTCGGTAATATTGAAAAGATACGTCTACTTATGGCGTGCCGTTTTGGTATTTAATAACATCGTTTAAAAATAAAAACAAAAATATCTCTTCTTACAAAAATGTTTATTCCCTTAATATTCTTTTAATGAATTAAAATTATGTTTTTCATAATAATAATACAGGAATTTCCATTATGAAAAACATAATATAATGAAATACATAATAAAAATTCATGAATTAAAATTATGAAAAACATAATAGAAATTCAATTTCCATTATGTATTGAGGTTGCCTATACTAATCTAATGCAAGTAACTACCTGAAATCGGATAGTAAATGCATTACTGCAGAATAGGCAACCTCAATACATAATGTAAATTAAATTTCTATTATGTTTTTAATAATTTTAATTCCTGAATTTGTATTATGTTTTTCATAGTTTTAAATTGGCAATTTGTATTATGTTTTTCATAATGGAAATACGTGTATTATTATTATTAGAATCATAATTGAAATTCATGTATTAAAATCATGAAAAGCATAATGGAAATTCAAGAATTAAAATTATGAAAAACATTATACAAATTCAAGAATAAAAATTATTGAATAAATAATAAAAAACGGATTTGTATTATGTTTTTCATAATTTATTTTCTTTAATTTCTATTATGTTTTCAATAATTATAATTGTTGAATTTCCATTATGATTTCATAATAATAATACACGAATTTCCATTATGAAAAACATAATAGAAGTTACCGATTTAAATTTATGAAAAACATAATAGAAATTCAAGAATTAAAATTATGAAAAACATAATAGAAATTCTATTTCCATTATCTATTGAGGTTGCCGATCATGGAGACCATTTGCCGATCCTGCAGTGCGTTTACCATCCGATTTCGGGTACCTTCATTAGAGTAGTATAGGCAACCTCAATACATAATGGAAATTGAATTCCTATTATGTTTTTCATAATTTAAATTCATGAATTTTCATTATGTATTTCATAATTTTAAATCGGCAATTTCTATTATATTTTTCATAATAGAAATTCCTGTATTATTATTATGAAAAGCATAATTTCAATTCTTCAACAGAATAATTACGGAATAAAAATGTTTGAAAGAAGAGATATATATGTTTTTCCTCTTTTAAAACGATTTTATTAAATACCAAAACGGCACGCCCTATCTACTCATACATCTTATTGTGGATCTAAATTACAGTGCTTCGTGCCAAAAAAATATACAGTGCGTCCATAAAGTAACGCATAAATTCATTATTAGCTAAATAAACAATAATATTAAAAATTCCCGAAACAGGTCAATTTTTGATTTTAATTTACTAATTTTTCAAATTATAATGTTATTTACAGGGTGAACCATCTTCGTGTGATGACGTCATCGCCATTTTTTTAAAGTGGAACACCCCAATTTTTTTTCGATTTCCGGATTTCCCTTGATGAGCTGATTCCAAAAATGTATAACACTTCGTTTCAAATTGGTACAGGGTGGAAAAAAATACAAAAATTGTAATTACATAATTATGAAATTACTGTGATTTACTACCAAAAAGAAACAAGAGAAAATTTACAATAAATGTTCAAATTGTTCTCCATTGACTGCTAGA
>CAJUYG010001211.1:0-54585 GCA_910591675.1 Galerucella calmariensis
CCAAAAAGTGTGCAATTATGGTGTTCACTAACGGTTAAAATATTACTAATTTCCAATCAGCCATTTAATTGTAAATAAAAAACCATTTTCCATTCCCAACTTCAGAGCCCTATAGTTCGTTGAAGAAAGGGCGTAAAGAAAAATTTTTATATGAAATACTATCATTATTTTTAGTCTTTCTATCACCCCCCAAGTTTTTGATACGAACTCCTGGGACACCCTGTATATAATAACACTCAATCAGTTTTATTTATTTTCTCTTAAATCTCGAACCATTTGATAATTAGATAATTCTTAATATTGGGAGAGACCCTCGAGTTTCGAATTCGAATTAACAAGAATCATCTGATGTATATAGAATTGTTACGCGAGCTTCTGCATTAATGTGCTCAATTAGTGCCCCCAGTGAAATTCCCATATTATACGACTATGGCTCCTCCGCCTTATTTTCGAGAATGATCTGGAATACGTAGCATCTAGAAAAACCCAGCGCATCCACCAGAACTTCGAGAGGTTTCTAGACCTACAATACGTGCGAGTATAAATAGGCGACGAGCATCGCAGCGTAGTTAGTTAGTCAGTTAGTGTTGATACTGAAAGAAAGCAATCGCGCCTCGATAAAGTGACTCTCATATAAATTATAGTTAGTGTGGGTTTAGTGTATTATATAAATTATTAAATAAGGACTGTATTTGAATATAAATCTGTAAATATAAATTAATTATAAATGTAAATTAGAATAAACGTTACAGAATATTTGCATAATTTTTATCAAACATTTATGTCAGTCAGCATCTTAACTTTTCCATATTTTGTTGTGGAACTTTATTTATTTTATTTATATTTTAAATTGTATTGATTTTTCCATAAAACTATAAAATTTTCATGACAATGATGTATGTATCTTTTGGTGACATATTCACTGAGACCTAAAAGATCTATTGTGCCTCCTTACTTCTACTTAGTTGTAGTAATAGTTAAGCTTTTTCTGGTGCCCATTCAGGCGACAATGTCCAGTTGGGATTCCTGTTAAAACTATTAGTACAGTTTTACTCTGACTTAGGCATTTATTTGATCTCAACGGATTGAAGTCACCCAGCAGAATAATTGATTATATAAGCCCTACTAGATCTTTCCAATGGACCGATCTCTTTTTTTCAGCTTTGCTTATTTTTTCCAATACTTGTTGGTGTAACTGAAGCTGTCTCTATAAATAAAAAATCCTTTTGCCATGAAATAGAGTTTAGTTGCACAACAAGGTTTTTAAATTAAATTTATTTAAACATCACAATAAAAGTGCCATTACAAAACATAAAATCTACAATAACAAAAATATCTACAACGCTTCTCCCCTCCAATATTATTGTTAGTTTTTATCAATTAATTCGTTTGTATAAATAAAAAAGTAATTTTATAGCTACTACCATATGTTTACTCACATCTATCAGTTCATGGGGGGAAAAAGTTATCAATGCACAGCCATTCTGGAGCCCCGAAGCTGCAATGTATTAAAATGAACCGCAGCTTTCGATGGACGTGTTCGTCTATCCTTCAGGCGAAATTATAAATTGGAAATGAATAATCACCATTATATTGTTCGTGTGTTAGTTCAGGTGCTATTCCTATATTTATATTATTTTATTTAATGATAATAAACTGTTGTATGCATGAAAAAAATCCGTCTATTTTTTATGTGATTGATACTTTGTTTGTATATGAAGTTACTGATGTTGGAATTGTCAGATGGATTTATCGAATAATTTATAATGAAGTGAAAATTTGAAAAATAATGAAATATAGAGAGAAGATCATACACCGAGAGAAGAGTTATTTATAGACAAATAAACTGATTTGTTTGCCCCCCCTTTGTTTAAAACTAATATCTTCAATAATATTCCATCACTTTAAAACAACAAATTAAATATTCATAGTAAATCATTTGAAAGTTTTGATAGAAATTTACATTTTTTAAATAAGCCTATAGATTATTAGCCTCAAATAAGATCTACTTTATACCGAAAAAATAAGTATTTCAGTATAATTGTATATTTATTGTTACGAGAAAAAAACTTGTTTGCTACAAATCACATATTTCTTCACCCGTAAGAAATCACATTAGCCTACAAATTATGTGGCAATTGAAACAAAGAATTCTCACCCCACCCTTCCCTATTATTCGGTAACGGTCACCACCTGCAAACGTTTGGCGTCGGTCTGCATGTGAAATTAGATCAGTTTTTGCAATTATTTTGTTTTTGTGAAGTATGTGGTTAAAGTGCTCCGAACAAAAATAAGTTTAATAATAGAATGAATGAATTGTTAAACTCATGGCGATTACAAGAATTGTGAGATATCTTCGAAGGTAAGGAAATAAATGACAATTATATTCAAGTAGGTAGAAGTAACGAGCAAGCGAAATGTACCTCAAACATACACATTTCTCAACTGTCAGATCTACTCCAAGAACTCTATGGGAAAAGCATTAATGAGCACACTTAAGGATAGACAAGGCTATCTTGTGGATACCATTGTTGGTTATATTTTAGATCATGTAGGTATGTTTAATTTTAACAATGTATGGTTTCTATTTTATAAATGTATGGTATCTATTTTAAAAATGTATAGTTTTCTTTTTAATAGATCAAAATATTCAGCAGCAAGTTTTTTATTCCTATCCTGCTTTCCTACTAAACAGTTTTATGCATAAATAGAGACCATTAATTTTTATTAGATTTAAACATGTTTGTCATAAAAATACTGTAATTTTAATCCGTGTCCAGACTAACCATCGACCAATTCGATCGACTAGTCCACACATACAAAACGAAAGTCAACTTTGTTGTTCGACATAGTCTGGAAACGGCTTAGACAAATATTTGTGAGAAATATATTTTCCTAAGTAAGCTAATTATTTAGAGAACCGTGTGGAAGTTACCCATACTGCTTAATACTCCATGAAATTTTAATATATTTCTAGATATTTGAAAACATTTCAAAAGCTCAGTGTATTGAATAGTGCATGTACATAAGTGCATAAACAAAAAACAATACCATAAATAATTCGCTTTTTTAGGGAAATATATTTTTTCACTATAAGGCAATATAATGTTTATGGAAATTACGGTACGGTTATGATAAATATGTTGAATTTTAGTAAAAATTAATAGTTTTCTTGAAGAAAGAACATTTGTTTCCAACAAAAAAATATAATTTGCTGGGAAGATACATTTTTTACGAATAAAAAACATATCGTTAACAATATACTTTTTTATGATAAAGAAAGATATTTTACCAATACAATACATTTTTTTATGATGAAGAAATGTCATTCTGCCATAAAGTAATTTTTTTATAATAAAACAATATAGTTAGCTTGCAAAAATAAGTATTTGTTATTGGAAAACTACTTTATTTAATTTAAATGCTTTCAAAGATTAATATAACTATTTTTTCATTATACCTCAATAAATGTTGTTTGAGACAAATATGATACATTTTAAAAAGAATAAGTGCAATTTTCGATAGGTAACTCATTTTATAGATGACAATAAATATGTTTTTATTCATCAACAATATTAATTTCCGAACTTGAAACAAATCCTTTCTTAACGACAAATTAAATATTAGTTAGGCCATATGGAAAATCATATTCATTTGACATAATAAGATTTTGATGGTCACAAATAAATCTTTTTCTCGGTGTGGACAAAAAGCAGCAAAAAGAAACAAAAAAATTAGAAATAAAGCAACGAAAGGGACGAAAAAGAAAATACGAATGAGAGAAATAGAAAGAAAGGACGAGATTGAGGAACAGGAACATGAAAAGAAACGGAGAAAACTAATAGGTATAAAGAGGTGAAAAATTTTTTAAAATACAGAAAAGGAACGGAAAGATGATATAGCAGTGAAAGAGAGTAGAGGAGAGGAAAATTGGGAAAGGAGAATTGTCAAAGCCGTAGTGGATATGGTAACAGAGCATTCTAAGCTTAACAGGCCCGATAAGGGTTGACTGCTTAAGGAATGTGCGGTTTTCTGTACTAGGCGATGAGAAATTACATGAAGTTCAGAGGCTGATTGGCTATTTGAAACCAGGTGAATATCTTTATATCTGAGTACACATGACTAGAAAGTCAAGAAAACATATTTGTATTCTGTGTAAAATTTGATTTTTAAAAATCGCGGAGCGCTTTCGGCTGTTAGGCCATCTTCAGTGAATACAAATATGCTTTCTTGACTATTTAAAATCAGTCCGACTGAAAAATATAATCTACAATTCAGAGGACCACAATAGATCTGAAAAGGTTGCAGTGTAATAGGTCGTTTAGCCACCTCATCAAATCTGATCTAATTGAGAAAACTAAGAGAAAGAAAAATTAGAAAAAAGAGGTGAAAAGATGGAGAGCAAGTGAAAAGGGGAATGGGATGAAAAAAGATGGCAATGAAATGAAAAAAAAGTAAGGATAAAGACGATATAGTAGTAGCAACAAGTAAAAGAGTGGAAAATGAAGGAAGAGAGAGAGAGACGAAGAAGATGGAACACGTAAAAAAAATTAGGAGTAATGTGAACGAAAAAGGAGAGAAGAGAGGGAGAAGAACTAAAAGAAATATAAAGAGAAGTGTAAAGGAACTGAAAGCAGAAAAGAGGTAGATGGAGAGATTGGAGGGATATAGAGAAAAAAAAGGTACAGAGAAAAAGGAAGAGGAGATTGATGGAAGGAAAAATTGGAAAATAAGAACTTAGGAAAGGGGAATCGAAAAAAATTGCGTAGTTGATGGGATGGGGCAGAGAAACAGGTAGGATAATGAATGAGAGAAACAGAAGTAGGAATTGAGTGAAAAGAAGACTTAAAAAAAGTGAGATAGAAAAATGAAGTCAAAGAAAAAAAGGAAGTGAATTATTGGAAAATAAAAAAAAGACGGGGCAAGTTGATTTTTTGAAAATGTAACAATCACAATCATAAAATGCAGTTCTGGTTGACAAATCAAATACCGTGTATAGGCAGATGGATAAATATGAACGTTGGAATAATATTTTCAGTTGCCCGATGGTTGCCTACTGTTGCAGTAAAACATTAAAAAATTCAAAATTATGCAATGTAGACGTAGCCATGAGGATAATTTTAATTTGCATACAACATTCGATAGCGGATCGCAACGAATACAACTAAAAATGTTTTCCCGTTTATATGAAAATAATTTTTACGCCAGTTGTAAAAAAGGGATCGATATTTAGATTTAACAGGTTACGAATATAAAGTGCCCTAGTTTGTTATTTACTACCGCACCGTTCACGATTCACAAACAAACTACACTTGCTGTCACTTAAAAAATCATTAATCATTCGTAATTCACGCCAAAAAAAATAGATTTTTATTACATGGGAATATTGGATTCCATTGTTAAATGTTCAATAGTTAAGTAGTTTTCACATAATGGGATTTAACAGAGGTATGATAGACGTTTTTTTCAATACGAAATTATATAGAAATATGTTTGATTCCGATTGACGTTAATCGATCATAGAAGTACTACTTTTATTTCCTATAGGCATTGAAAAATATTCTTTTCTATTTTTTTGAAATCTTGCCCTGTATGAGTATCTGACAAAAAAAGCAAGCAAGCAAACAAATAGCAAATTTTTGAGTTTAAAAAAACAAATGTAATGGTATATTTATTTTAACATATTATTTAAGAAGAATTTTTCTAGAATTTAATGAAAAAAATTAATCATCTACCTTTTTTTGGACCGTTGATATTGAAAAAATATAATTTTATCATATTAAAAAATGGCACGTCACTGCTTTTTATCAAAATAAAAATATTTTCGTAATCACTTGATAGTTGCCAACAAAAAATACCCCCTGACTCTTTTTCGTTAGACGGAGGGTTTTGGATTGAAAAAATGAGATAGGCTCACATTTGTTTTTTTGAAAAAAACTCAAAAATTTGCTACTATTTCAGTTAAAGCCATCTAGCGGTAAAGACGAAAGTCAAAAAGTCAAAAACCGTTTTGTAGTGTGAATTATATATGAGCCCAAATTTGTTAAAATCGGTCAAGCGAAACGAGAAAAAACTTGGTTTATTTAAAAAAACAATTGAGCTTCCCCCACCGCTTTATTTTGATAGATAGAGCGAAACATTTTAGTCAAAAAGTGTAGGTGAATAGTCAGTAAATATGAAAATGACATCATCGATATACTTTCATTAGGCAAAATTCTATGAAAATCTCATTTTTCTACTCAGTGTTGGTTGTTACGCCTTCTAGCGGACTTGGACAAACTCGAAAATAATTTCAAACAATTTCTCTTGGCGACTTTTATCATGAATTTTTTTTCTGAATCTATACAACCAATATCTTATAAGATATGGCCGCTCGCAACCCTTAACTGATACAGGTACAGGCACTGAACTTATTTCAATAACTTCACCGTTTCCTCTAGTTTTAATACACTGTTCATTGAAACTATTACATATTTTATGTTTGTCATAAAATGGCCCATCATTGTATTCGAGTATTCAGCTAGTCGCATCTCAAAAAGTTATTTCCTTCCATTTCCATATCTCTTCATTCTGAAATAACGTAAATGGTCTGAAAGTTGATACCGGCCATGTTGTAATGCGGCCATTTTACGGCTTTCCAATGACGATGATCCCCTAAACTACGTCGAATAAGTCCAAAACTGCCACATAAGTATACTTCTGGCGGAATTGGGCCAGTGTATAGTCGGAATTGCACTTTAAAAGTGTCCAGATGACCCAATTTCGATGTGAAAACGGTCTAAATGGCAACGATAAATGGTTAACCGCAAATTGTACGCACGCTTGGGAAGCTAAAATGTATTTATGGTTATGAAGTTTGTTAGTGAAGATATAGAAAACTGTAGCTTAATCAGGGACGGGTACCTACATATAAACGGAGCTTTTATTGAGCAACGTGATGTATGATTGTTGTTTAGTCAGCTGATGTGGATGAAAAAGTTGTTTGAAGCTGGCGGAGAATGTTTTTTCAAATATTTTTATTATCACAAGAGAAAAAGTTTTGTCGGCAAAATTTTCGAAAGGAACGAAAGTTTGTTGCAGTAAACTTGAATAAATCCCTTAGAACAATTTCGTCTACACAATTTTTTCTCGAATGGAATGACTTCACGAGAAAAAGACAAAAAACAATAAAATTAAAGAACTTTTATCCAACAACGGAACATGCTTTTAAAACTTGACGTTTTTTTTCATATTTTGAGCATAATTTTCCATTACTTTTGCTAATTCTTTGGCTGGAGAATGCTTTTCATTTATAAATATAATAATATAAAAGTTACAGTTAAGATAATTGAACGTTTGTGCATAGCCTTTAACGTAATGATGTGATTGTAGAACATGAACTTGCGGTATGTTTGAACTCGTACCAGGAAAATATACTAGATCTGGTGCTTTGTCTCTTAAGCTTCCAATTCATTGTAAATGATGTCCAGAGTCCTACTGCAAGAGTTGTCATGGGTATATCTTGTTGATTTGATCCTTTCTTGCACACCAGCACCTTTTTTTTGAAAAACAGATATGGTGGAAAAGCGATGTCAATGGTTTCTTAGTTCAAATTTCTGGTATTCGCAAATTATTTCAGCGAAAAGTTTGGTCGATTTTGGCATCTGTTGATTTCGATCACCGTGTTTTTGTACCAAGTTCCTTCTTTCCTATTTGAATGGACTGTCAAAAAAGCCTGTCTTTTGTGATTTCTAAATTGGTATCCTCTTTTTTCCAATAATATTGAAAATAGACGAGTGGGACCAAGATTTTTGTTAGTGTTGTTTCTTACCAACCATTTGCAATGTATTTTGCAGATTACTGCTTCGTTACCTCTCTAGACCAGATCAAAAGAGAATAAGTGGAATATGTTTTCCTGTAGGCAGCTTGCATGAATCTTTATCATTCCCAATGCCTTTTGCATTGTAAACTTGTGAACTTACTTTTCATTTCTCTTGGTTATCTAGGAGTTTTCGTTTGCATTACTTTGCCAAACGGGATGATTTGAAAATAATGTCTTCAACTGGTTCCAATTTTATATTAAATTATTGACAGTACAAACTCTTTCTGAAGCATCTGCGCCATGATATTTTATATGATCTTGATACTTGACTATTTCAATCTTCTCCGTTTCTTTTTCCATATCGTACGCATAATCTTCCATAATACTTAAGCTAGAGTATACTTTTCAAGCTCATAATCTCTTATTAATAAAAGCTGCGAAGACTGTCGCCAACAGGAAGCTATGGAGACACACTTATTCGGAGATATATTCTCTGCGCTGTGTTTTCAATTTCTGCAATGGATTGTCTACCCACTCTTTAGAAACCCTTTCTCTTGGAACTGAACTAATTTGACATTTTGGCATTTTGAATAAATATCAGAACCATCTTATCAAAATTTGCTATGATCAACGAACTTTTTTTTGAACACATCACCAAGCGAAGAGGAGTGAAGTGGAGGATCATGTGGGACAGGTGTTCAGATGCTGGAAGAGCGAGGAAATTTTGAGTGAGCTGGAAAATAGGCTAGGGGAGGCGGTGTATTGGGAAAACATGGTGGTGATAATGTTTAGGGGTGGGATGGGGTCCGGTGAACTATACGGAGACACGAATGGATGGAGATAGGTGGCGTAGTGGAGAGCATAATTAGGGAAAGAGAAGGACTCGATATAACATGTGAGAGGTAGGAGTGATAGGAGGGAGAAGATGACGGAGAGTGTGTGAGGGACCGTCTTGCTAGGGTAGTGATTTCGAGGCGGGAGTAACGGCGAGTTTGAAGTGGGTTTGGTTGGTAGGCATTCCCTTGAAGATGATTAACGCACTTAAAAAAAACTAAAATCACAGGTGAGATTTGTCAAGATAATTGCAGGTAACTTCTGTCAGTAGAAAAAATGCAGCTACCATAGTATTTTGACAGTGGAAAATACTGTAGGGAGAGAAAGGAAAAACATATTTCAAAATAAATATTGATATACCCAATGCATTTTTGATATACATTGGAATTTTATTTGTATTGTGTTTATTTGTGGATATTTTTCGAAAAGTGAATTTTTATTAGAACTGAGTAAATATTTGTTTTTTAATCAGTTATAAAATTAATGTTAACAAGTTTTCATAGCACATAATTTCCACTGGCTTTATTTTTTCCATTTCCAAATACGTTTCTAATCAAATGTGGAAAAAATAAATTGTCTGTTTGCCTTATTTTTTGTTATGAAGTGTGAGTTGGAAAAATTCTGTGCATTTTTATTATAAAGCATTATAATAACCTAGATATCAACATTAATTTGAATTTTTATATCAATTCTAGCTTCTCAGATAGACATCCACAATAACTCACGCTGTAGATAACCACGCTGTTTCTGCGATCGTCAACAGACTGAGGAAGTGTGGCAATATAATCATCTACATGAGAAACGTTGTGGAGCGTTCATGTCGCATCATGCGGTGCTTTAATCGCTGGTAGCGAGCCTGAATGGCTACAAAACAATCAACGCAACACTTCGTCCGGATCTTAGCGTCTATGACGCTGCGACCAGAAGTTTCTCCCTAAAAGATGTATCAAACTGGTCATTCGACGTCGAAAAAGATTGATACCAAAGGAGTATTCCACATATTCGGCAAAATTGTTTACAATCTCTAAAGCTCTGCAACATATATTATACACATCAGTGCAAATCAAAGGCAGTTATTTTCACTGATTCCTCAAGTGTAATACAGGGAATATTGAGGGTATACCCAAACCACCCAATGCTATGTGAAATTAAAACCGACCTTGAGACACTTCACAATATGAATAAACTAGTCGAGATCCTGTGGATTCCATCCCACGTTGGTATAAAAGGTAATGAGAAAGCTGACTGGGAAGCTAAAGATGCCTGCAGTATAAACAGAATAGATAATGAAACCCCTGAGATTCCACATTACGACATTAAAAGCTGTAATGAACAATATTCTACACAAATATGGCAAAAAGATTGGAAAACCTTAAAGACAATAAACTCCAACGTATTAACCCAATAGGAAAAATGTCACGAAGACCACGAGATCCAGTGATACAACACCGCGGAGAATAGGACACACCAAGTTAACCCATAAGTACCTATTGAAGAAAAAGCAGCAAAAACTGTGCTACGGCTGCGATACTTCTTTGACAGTAGAACATAATTATTGTTGATTGTCCACTCTACCATCTGCAGCGACTACAAAGTAAACTTCCACATGAAATCAAAAGTGCGTTGGACTATGACAACAGTGATAAAGTGATTAGGTTCTTAAAATTGAATAATCTGTACAAATCAATATAGTGCTTAATCGTCTGGTAAACTTAGATTAAGATTTTGCCGCCGCCAATAACCTTCTTTCATGGTTGACGTGGTTCTTTCAGTAAAAAAATATTGATTATAACCGACATTACAATCAAAAGACCATTATTAACAATATCATTAATAAACAAATGTGAAAAACGATACTATTATTATGATATTACATCTAATTGTTCCTTTGAATCCACAAATAACGTGTACGAAATATGAATTCTGCATCCTCATTTGTTACATTATAACAAATTGATTGATTCTTGCACTCTAAGGTTAGAAGACTTTCAACAGGATGAGGCATCTCCACATTACGCTCTCGATTTAAACGAATAATTTTCTGCTCGGTGGATAGATAGACGAGGCCCAATGTTGGAATGACCCCTATACTTTTTCATGTGGTTATCCGAAAACCGAAATTTATTCTACTCTACTATTCTACGTCAGCGAATTATTCAAGAATGTCAAAAAATAACCAACAAATTATTTTTTACGTTTTTTATTTTTTTTACAAAAGTGACACCATCAAGATTATGTGGGGTGGATAGTTTTTATTGAAATTCTCTGTATATTATTTCCTACTTTGATAGATACTAAAAAAGCTCCAATATAAAAAAGGAACCTTCAAGATTGCCTGAAAACAAAGGGGTAACAAACCGTCAAAGTTGAATTTGTCAATTTATTTTGAATAGTTTCCGAGAAAAGTATAGCGAGAAATTCTCTCGAGGCTCGATCAACTTTCCCAACGCCGTCGCCACGATCCAGATAGTAAAAATGATAGTGCTGCCTGAACTTTCGAAAATGCTTTTAGCCTTGTTACATTTTCCCGTTAAAATAAATATTTCAAACAGTGAGAGTACTCCGGTCACAGATCATGGATATCTTTTTTTCGCGGCACCTTCAAATTGTTGAGGCAAAATTATACAGAGTGATCCTAGTGAAATAACTAAGTTCATCATCATTTATGAAAAAGGAGATATCTGACAACAATTTTAATACCACCATAATATCGGTCGCATCATAGAGGTCGCATCACAATACTCTTGTATAGTTCATTTTGGTGTGCGTCATCAATTGTTAATGTCCTTCTAACACATTACGTTGGAAGAAATGGAAAAAAAGGCAGGTCTGTGATTAATCCTAATCAAAATATCACAATAATGAGCCGTTCAAATGTATTGAAAACGTCAACCCTAATCTTTGACTTGAAAAATTTGATTGGTTGATGTTTAGATTGAGCGCAAGCGCAGCCTATCAATCGGGCATTCAAAATACGATGAAGGCGTTCTTTTCGTAGCGGCAATGTGTCTTACGTCTTTTTCTAATGTCTCACTGACAGTTCTCGACAGGTCTGTACTTTGTTGTTTACGGTCAATTATTATTTATTAAAAGTGAATATTAACTTTATTGTTATATACATTTAAATAATACAAATATATGCATAGTCACACACGAAAAAACATGAGCATTTTGAAAATTCTCAAGTATTTTCAGTGAGAAAGAGAAGCTGGTAATTATTAATATCATAAGCCTTTTCGAATTTGGCGAGATAATTGGGGCGTTCCATTGGAACTCACTCTGCTTCCGAAAGCATGAGTAGGTACTCAAATTAGTTTGTATTATTTTTAGTGTTTCACTGTGTATATCTAATGGCAAGATGTAACAGTTAAATTTTATGCAAAGTTAATTTTATAGGAAAAGTTTTGACGTAAACCGAAATTCAGTAAGACCGACTAACTATTCGTAGCTAAATTTGCATTACAAGCAATTTCGAATCGTACACTATAAACACCAGAGAATTCTGGAGTTAAACTTTCCAGTTAGCTTTTGAGAATATCAGAACTACAAGCCAATTCCTTGCGGAGAACAAAACTAGAAGTCTTATTATGAAATTCGAAATTTCCTACAAGGCTTTGCGAATTGAAATACCCGCTTTGTTTACTCAACACAGTTGTTAGTGTGTTACTTGGAGAATGTTCAAGATGCCATACGCTTGTAAAATTATTGTCTTGTTCGCCATTGCCATCAATAAACTGGAATATAAGTTTGCGGTTTTGAACCCATACAGGTTATATATATCAAAATAATCTGAAGACTTGAAAAACGTCTTTTCGATAATAAGCGTCTTCAGACGTCGAATAGTATATTTTTTAACAAGGTTAGAATGAAAATTCGATGCAGTTTATTGTTAATTGAACAAGGATTTGGAAGATGATAACCGCTATGAGTCTTATGTGATAAATATTACTACTTCGATTGTCTAAATCACTTAAACTAATTTATAAAAAAATGAGCAAAAATTGTCCATGCTTTTCCCATATTTTTTAGCACTGGAAATACCTTTTTAAATCACTTGTAACCTAAAAAATCCCAGGCTAAGGCAGTCCACCTCAGAGAGTGGAATTCGGTACCAATTGAACTATTTTATACTCGATCTCTGGGATGGGGTGTACAATACATATTAAATTGGACGCCACCAGCTTTTTAATCGAAACAAAGCTATTAAAACCAGAAGCAAAAGGTGGAAAGCTGGAAACACCTTGTAAAATTAACGTTCAGTTGCAAAAAAAATTATAAAATGAATCCACTTATTCCTGAACACGTTTATCCAATTTAATGATTATTGAATATAATCAATACAAAGAATGAAAATAATGATTATTTATTGAAATATTTGAAACTCTACATAATATGAATGTTTTGAAAAATCAAATGAGGAGAATACCAAATTCTAATAATTAGCATGTCAAATCCAAATCTAGCACACGCTACAGATGAGACGAAGGAACTTATCATAGAGGACTGAGGATGTTTGCTGCTCCTAGTGCGATGGCGGCAGTGGCGGTATATAGTAATGTCGTGCACGGATCGGGAACGGGAAGGAAGGTGGCTGAATCTTGCCTTAAACTTCAACTTGTCCTTATGAAGTAAAGCTTGCCTTGACTGAAGCTTGTCGGCTGCAGCAAAAAAGGAAATGAAATATAAATAAAATTTGTTGCCATTAAGGTGTGGTGACAGTTAGAGAAGTGACTAATGCGACAAGGAAACGGCATGTTTAAAAATTTAGTAGAAATTTGGGAGTAGGTGACTAATGAGCCACAAAAATTAAAATAGTTTCAAGACGAAAACGTAACAGCTGAACAGCATGTTACACACTATAGAAAATGCCTCGTGAATATATTTTCAACAAAATGTTGCAGCAAATGTACATTTGAAGGGTTGAACATACCTAAAAAAAGCGACAAACTAGAAATCCACGTTTTATTAATTTTTTAGTTAGAGATGATCATTTCCCGACTCAGCTGATGCATTATAGACACAAAGCAGTCTGTATTTACTGAATAATATACTTCAGTTTAATATCACAAATTTAGTAAATGACTTCACCGTTTTTTTTTTGTATTCTCTTCGTATTTGTTGATTAAGTCTTTCTTACTTACAAAGCAATATAAGTTTGATAGTAGTGACTATGTATATATGTTGTATGTCTATGGATTTGTGATCGTGATGGAAAAGCTGCTCAAAGAGAATATGCACGACGATTTTAGTCTAGGAGGAATCGGCGCATGAGTACGGAAAACTATTCTACCTCAATTTATTTATGCGATCCTCTTCAAATTGCCCTACTAATGATATAATTGCATGTTGCCATGTGGCAACCCTGTAACATATTGCTTAAACAATTGCAAGGAATTGTTATTTTTCAACCGGACAATTTTTTTTATATTCTTCATTGGAATACCAATAAAAAAGGTCGTATGACTTTTCACGATAAAGTTGACATTTTCAAAGATATGAAGGTTAGAAAAATCTCAAATTGGGTACTTTCGACCCATGAAAAATATGTAGTCATACGACCTTTTTCATTGGTATTTCACTGAAGGATATAAAGAAAATTGTCGGGTTGAGAAATAACAATTCCTTGCAATTGTTTAAACAATTTCGATTCAAGCAATATGGCCCCGGGGTGCCCCATGGCAACATGCATTTATATCATTTTTGCACGATCGATCTTTTTTGTTTATTCACAGCATCGGTTGTCAGGACGGTAGGTTGTGTTTACTGGTTTCTAAGTCTAGCACGTCGGTAAGTAAACTACTTAACGACGTCTTAGCCCTACATACATTTAAAAGTGGTCCTGAATAATACATTACTGCATTCATTACACAAATGGAACAAAAAAAAAATAACATTTATATTTTTTTAACAAACAGAACCGAACAGAACAATATAAAAAGTAATAAACAATTTCATCAAAATACAAATTATATTTTTAAGTGATCGAGAAGTATAAATGTCACTTTTGACATTTCGTTCATTTCAAAGAAATTTAAATTATTTTATTCAAAATTTATTTCAATACGATCGCACAAAAAATGGTATAAGCATCTTGAACGTTAAGGGTAATACCGGTCTCCAGCCAAATTGGAGGCTTCGCTACGCTCAGCCTCAGCCATTGCTGTCGACCGGTAAACAACCCTTACCGTTCTTAATACTTAATATACTATAAGTAGTAAAGCAATTTGAAGAGGATCGCATAAAAAAATTGAGGTGGAATAGTTCTTGGTACTCATGCGCCGATTCCTCCTGGACTATTTCCTGGTCGGCGGTTACCGAGCAATAGGTAAATTTTTGTGTGAAAAATCCTAGTAGAAAAGGTGGTATGAGTCTGATATATTTTCGACTCTCAAATGCTGCTTACGAGATTGTTATGGGCATTTACAACAACAAAACAACGTATATTTTTTATCAATAACAGGAAAGCTTACAATACAAATACATTTTTCATCGCAGTGGTTGGATAATTAGGAGCGAGGAAGATATAAAGACTGGAAAATTCGTAATTTCATCTTCAGCGTTTTTAAGTCGTAGGTTAAGACTTAGTAACGAACAAGTTCATTGTTTGCATTTTATGTGTGCAAAGAGCAGGTACCATGGAAAAATTACTCTTGTTGCAATTGCAATTGCAGTTTTTTAATGCAATATTTTGCAATGTGTCTGGATGCGTTGTAAATAGTCCGATTTTGAATTTGGAAACAGTTTTGAAAAAACAGATGTGGAGCAACAAAACGTATATCTTTGATTTGTGATCAAATGCTGCGATCAAACGCTCGGGAATACTGCCGAAAATGACGAGATATTAACAATTAATATTTAAAATATTCATCAATTTCAAAAGTCATTACCGGGCGGTAGTCATTCTTTTTTCATTAAAATATAAAGTGGGTAGACGATTAAAAAATCAGCAATTGATTCGGTAGAGCGAATGGAAGTTGTTGAAGTTGCAGAAATATGATTAATTGAAATTTCATGTAAATTTTTTGAAAACTACGGTCGAACTACGGAAATTGCATCGGTTACATTGCAAAAGGTTTATCGTTTGAGAGAAAAGAGCACTTTTTGCCAAGTTCATGAATATTCATATGTAAAGTTGGAGAAAACCAAAAATAAATATACAGTGTGTTGTTAACAAGCGTTTAAGGGCAGATTCCAGTATAAAAGTGGGTAAAGTTATTGCTTAGATGTTTTATACCGAGAATAACTGGTTGTCGGTTCCACAGTGTATTCCTATCCCCTATCTGACACAACGAAAAAAATATGACAACTAGACAATCAATAATATTTTGAAGTTCAAGACTACAAAACTTTGTTGTCAAATTTTATTAAGGTCCATTCATAGTAGATCACATCTCTGGTAGAATGTGAAATAAATATTTTATTTTATGACATTCCAAAGATATGATAGTTTACTAGAAATGGAATCCAGTGAAGTGCACGTTCCAGGAACGGTTTTTATTGGGATAGCGCTTTTTTTCGCCTATTTTGGAAATGTTGTTAATAAAACGCGTTAGTTGTTACTTTTTTGTGTATGATTCTTTTTTTTTTTTCAAAATATGTATGACTCAGTTTGGTGATTTTGTGTATTGAAGTGTGTATCGATTAACAACTATTCCAATGATAAATCATAAGAAAACCTGGATAAAAACTGATGATCCTATCCTGATAACGCAGGTAATTGATTATTGGAAATTTCTCTTCCTAACATTGATAACCAAATTTGACTACATTCGGCTGAAATACTAGCTACACATTCATCTGCATTTAGTTGTATTAAAGCACTTTCTTTGATTTTTCGTCTTTTATTATTGGGCTCTTCCAATATTATTTTTGTCGAATCCCATTGAATTTTATGCCCCTCTTCTCAAGCATGTTTACAAATACCTGACTTGAAGAACTCCCTATCTTTGATATATTTTTTATGTTCACTTATTCGGTTTAGATGGTTTAGATGTTTCACCTAAATAGAATTGGTCGCATTCACAAGATATCTGATATATGCAATTTTTTGAAGATTGTTCTTCATTTTTTGGTTTTATTTTTGTTAAGATAGATCTCAACGTATAGTTCGATTTGAAGCTAGTTCGAATATTGAATTGATTACCAATTTTCTTAATTCTTTCTGATAAACCCCTAACATACGGTATTGTCAAGTTTTTAAAAATTATGTTAGCTGAATTATTAATATTAGTGTTATTATTATGGGGTATTAACAATGAGCCCTTCTCTATATTCTTAATTTCTTTATTTACAAATTCTGCCGGGTAATTATTGGCATATAAAACATTTTTTAGTAGAGTTTTCTCCTTTGTGAAATGATTATCATTAGAACAAATAATTCTGGCCCTATCGTATAAAGATTTTACTACCCCTTTTTTAACGCTCATAGCATGATTTGATTCAAAATTCAAATACCTATTAGTGTGTGTTGGCTTACGATAAACACTTGTTTCATACCCTGTAGGTGTTTTATTGATAAGAACATCTAAAAATGGCAAAAAATTGTTATTTTCAATTTTAATTTCAAATTCTATAGATTTTTCTCCTTCATTTATATACGTTATGAAATCATTCAGAGATACTCATACTCAGACATTCAGTCATAAGGCCATATTGCAAAAATGTCGTCTACATATCTCCACCAGACAATTGGTTTTAATTTTTGATTATTTACTATTTTGGCTTCAAAATATTCCATGTAAATATTCGATAGAATTGGTGAGAGGCAAGAGCCCATGGCAAGACCAAAATTCTGTTCATAAAAATCATTATTGAACTGAAAATATGTTTTTGTTATACATAATTATTGTGGTTTCATTCCCAAAAAATAAGAGAAAAAATAATATTCAGAGAATATTTCGCTGGAAGTTTCAGTTAACCAATGTTTTGACATTTGACGCTTTGAAAAGTGCGATATTCTGTGATATTTTCTACCAAAACTTGAATTTCTTGGTTTGTTTTGATGTCACTGGACTCAGCTTAACTTATTTTTGCTTATTTTGGTATTGAAAATATGAATAAAAAGCGTAGTACCATCAAACTAATGCTATTTAGCTAAATGACAGAGGTTGAAAATATTTTCGATTCATATCAATAATTTCGGGATGCAAAAAACCTAACTGTTACTAATACTAGGGAATAATACAGCATATCTGTTTCTTCAGCCTCAAACACATAAGAAATTCCGGTTCATCAGATTCTTCTTCTTCTGTATCTAAATTTAAACACACTTCAGGATTGGTATAATTTTATTATTTTTATTTCACCTTCTGAAGCAAAACTTATGGATTTGTCATCGCCGAACCGTCACCTCGAGCCATAGTCGTTGAATTTAATTTTTAAAGGGGGTTTAATTTTCCTCTTTTTTATCGGAAATACCATTTTTATGCAAGAATTCTGGGGCTTACTGAACATATTAGTTATTGAAAATTTGTATTTCCAAGTGTCTTAAATTTTTCTTTCTCTCAGTCATTTCATCTGCAAATTTTCGTTTATGTTTACTTTGGTTTTCTTCTATTATAGTCTTGTTTCTTACATACTGTTTTCCATTTTGTGATTTCCATTAGGTCCCTGTAAATGTTCGCAATATTCAAATGCTCTGTATTCTATAAATTCTAGTATAAATTGTCTTTCTAGGTCTTTTTTAATATTTGTGTCCCCGATTTTATCTCGATCTCTTCTTAAGTACTTTTTTACTACTGCCTGTTTCTACTCCCCAGTTTCAAAAGCATAAAAGAATAGTAGCTAACATAAAAGTTTGAGTGAAATCAATAAAAACTTACATAATTCCCTGACGAGAATAGGTGATCACCTTACTGGTGATAAAATTTTGCTAGCCAGTGTATTTAATGGTCTTCCAGGGACCGTGTATCTTCATTTAATTCATTTGGTAAAGGGTGAGGTCTAATTGAACTATAACCACCCACATTCACTGAAAATTTATGCTAAAACCACCGTTCAGGAACAGAATGTGACGGATTCTGGAATTACCCTAATTAATTTGACTGTCAGAGTATACAATACATATTTTGGCCAATTTTGCTACAATATTTGTACTTTCTCTACATACAATTGTTTGCTTTCAATTCCGAAATTCTAAAACTTGTTTCAGAATGTTATATAAAGCATTTTATGTTGAATGAATACCAACAATTAAATATAATACAATATTAACCACAAGAGAAAAGAGAGAAGTTACTTTCATGTTTTTCCAACGAACAAAAATAAAAAAAAACGTATTTTAAAACTGTCTGAGCTATAAAAATGTTATTTTATTATGACCGCAAAATCTCCTTTCTTGTTGCCGTTATATATTTCCAAGTTTTCTTCTTATATTTTCCCAATTTTCCAAGTATTAAACACGTTGGAATATCTATGTGATAAAAACGAAGCTTTTTTATTTTCATTCACCCTCATCATATACAATAAAACCGTGTGACATTGAACATTTTTTTCCAATGAACAAAAGTAGAGAGTATTAAAGGGTCTGAAGGTGAAAATTTCCACAAAATTGTCGACATATACGACGAAAACCACAGAAATTTGTATACATAGTGAATTCATGGAAAGTATTCTAACAGACATTATATCCTAATTTATTAATATAGATGATTGTGTCCACTGTAAGAAACTTCTGAAAGTAGATGTCTATTATTAGAGTTAGTTTAAAACCCCATGGGTGCTACGCAGGGCCGTATGCTCCCGTGTCCGTCGTGCGCATGACGTCACTCAAGACCTTTTTTGTATTGCTGAGATAGCAGTTTTGTATGTTTTTCTCAATTTACGCGTTTATTTAATTAGTTACAAAAAAAACTGTAGATACGAATTATGTTCCAAATGAGCTGTTCTATACCCTGATGACATAAAATTTTTGAAATTTGTAATACTTATCACTCAAAACTCTTTTTTAACACTGTGAAATTTCTCTTCGAAGTATTAAAACGCGATTTTCATGAAAACGGTGCAAGATAGAGTAAACTGATAGAGGAACTAATTTGTAGAGCACAAAATTTACTACAACACTAGTCTAGGAGGGGAATGCGAGATTGAATAAAAACGCGAAAACACTTTATAAAAAGAGGACTTTTATTCATGCAGTTTTTACACAGGCATATTTCTTCATTTAAATAGTGAGCAAAGCAGGGTCAACTCTCTTGTTGGGAAACAAAGCCGTTCCACTTGCAAACTCTAAATGTTTCTCCAGGGTTTTCACAAATTTCATTTTACCGATATTGTAAGGAGCTGAAGTTGTGTCACATCCGGAAAAAGCATGAAGAAACAGCAAGTTATCCGCAATGACATCTCCGTACATAAAACCTGACGCACTATATAATTGTTCTGCTGTTCGTCCTTTCTGTGGTTTTAAAAAAAAATACATTTGCTTGTTTTCTGCCAAGTGCTGTGAGCAATATCAGTATCAGTATGTCAATATCTTCAGCTATAATAGTAACGGTATTGAATAATGAAGATGCGGCCATCAGATTTCAAATTATTTTAAAAATCAATAATTGTTAAATCCTGTTATGGAGTGAAAAAGAGTCGATAATTAATTTTTAATAATATTGCAAAATTTATAATTAAAAAAATTATAATAACAAAATAAAAAAAAAAACAAGAAAAAAACAATAACTGATGACATATTATTAGTACACACGTATAATATAGGTATAGTTAAGAGTACTTAAAAATAGTACTCACTTCGGAGCGCTGTAAAACCTTAGCTATTGATTTAATGAAAAAATGATGCAAATAAAAGTTGTTCCTCAAAAAACGATCAACAAAAACGGTCAGATATCATTTTTTCGTAAAATGATAAAAAAAAGTTACATCGAAAAATATAAATTTTTTTCTCGAATTTCTGAAGATTTTCGCTTATAACTTTTTTATTTATGGTTCTACGACAAAAAGTTACTGAACCAAAGTTGTAGAGAATTCAATTTGCAACAAAAAATTTTGACAAATATTTTCTATCAAATAAATAGTTTAAGAGATATATCGTAAAAACCATTTCAACCCCTATTTTCAAGATGGCGGCCGTGGGACAAGGGTTGCGACCCCACAAACTTGTTTTTAGCTTTAGACTGACCCCCCCTACACATCAAAAAAAAAATGGGGCCTCTAAAAAACGCAAGGTATGGCCTAGAAAATGTAACATTTCAATGGACTAATTCAAGACATACGATTTACACAAGTAAGACAGGGAGAATATGGGAAAAGCTACTTGAAAGAGAGAGAAAAATAATTGTGCACAGTCAGCGTTGGGCGTGTGTTCAGTTCCAGCTACCAATCTGATATGAAAGCAGCTTTGTCAGTTTAGAATGTTTGGTACTTTCTAAGAAATTTTGCATTTGACTTTTAACACGAGTTAACGCCGTATTTAGTGGGAGAAAATCGAGATTGGTAATACTATTGACTTTTGAAAAATAAGTGAGATACAAACAAATGGGAGTAAAATAATATGGTTCAAGAAAAAATTTGTACAAATTACAATCTCTGCAATAAATCGAATCTATACACTGCTTTCGATTTAACAATTATTGACATTTAACATTGTTGCCGACAAAAATTCTTCTCTCTCTTTCAAGTAGTTTTTCCTTGTCGTACTTGTGTAAAGCGTATGTCGCGAATAGACTTTTCGCAATCTGTATATTTTGGTGTGGTTTATTTGTCAATGGTAAATACCCTAAAATTTTTGCCATTTCATCATTCGGCGATGGTCAGCATCATTAAGTTTTGATTTTAGAGTGGTAAGCAATTCGTCCTTTTGTAAATCGGCATAATCATTTTTTTTTTCTAAATGCTTCTAATGTTTCGTTTCGGAATCGAGTTGATCCTGTTTCAAGTGACCCATTCAACGGATACCGAAATTTTGTACCATTTCTAGTCGCTACAAGGTTTCTTCTTCCATTCCATAGAAACTACATTCTTCTTGCTCTGTTAGTTTGAGCTTTATGATGAGCTTATTCAAATAGCAGTGTGCTGTTAGAGCTTCAGCCAAAACTCTCAGTGTGGTCAGTCTATTTTTACATTCGCTTGAATCTCATCATTAAAGTAAGATATAAGGTATCGTCCATTAGGATTACAGTAGTACTTTGCAGGATCGCCATCTTCACAGTCCTTGTTTTGAAAAACTGCGTAAGATGTCGAAAATAGTGTCTAAAAAATTAATGCAGCGGTGTTTTTGTATGAAGTATTGTTATACTTATATTTAAATGTGAAAATTCCAACAAAACATAACAAAAAAAATTTTAAAAAACTTTATTTTGTCGAAAACTTTTCCCCTATCGATGTGATTTGAAGAAAAAACTATATCAACAATTTTTTCTTGTTTCGGAATATTCACATCTGAATTTTTTTTCTGTGGTCCAATAAGATCTTCAAATAAACTCTTTCCATTCTTTCTTTCCAGAACGTTGCACTTATACGTGAAATAAAATTCAAATTTAATATTCCCGCTGTGGTTCAAATGTAGTTTGCAAAAGGAAGAGCCTCTAAATGTCCTCCCGGTGGACGAGACTGTTTTCTTTCCAAATATTAAAACGTAACACATTCTCGAGGGAGCACATATTCGTTCTCGAATACAACGGGACCGACCGTGTCGCTAAGAACAACATTTTTACTCATATAATGTTTCCCAGAAGTTCAACAAAAATACAGACCTCGTATTTTCAAATAATTGTAAATAATATGACAGTATACAGTTCCATTTTTAATGTTTATTACATTATCACAAAATTATCTACCTAAAATTAATATGAATTGGCATATTTATATAACAGTGTTCCAAAGGATTTTAAAAGACGGAAAAATGGAGGTGCAAGCGCCAGCTGACACATTAAAATGATAAACTGCAATGTGTTCACTATTTTGCATCAAGCTATGTTGAAAAGTTTTCTTTGCACATAACACTCCAAATATAAAAACCTTGTTCATCGTGAAAAAACGATCCTTACCTTCGACATCCTTCGAATGACAGGTACAACCCCCCAATTTTTTGAATGGGAATAGGTTTACAATGTACGAAGTAATTGTCAACTTTCATGAATAATTTTAAAATTGTCATTGTTTAATAAATATTTGACAACAATGTTAACTATTCAACAATGAGTATATCTTATTAAGTACCTATTATGGGAAGTTTCATACCAGTATGCAATTGCAAAATTTCACGAAAAATATCCAGATGTACCCAATTAATTGGGAAGTTTGATGAGACAGGATCTATTCAAGACAAAGAGAAATTGAGAAAGGAGCACGTTGAGGAGGATGATGCAGCTAGTGCACTACCATTGGGTGATGGTGTATCTGCATGTCAGGCCGAGATATACGCTATCTTGGAATGTGCGCAGATAAACCTAAACAGATGTTATGTGGATCGACACATAACCATATACACCGACAATCAGGCAGCAATTAAAGCCTTGAGTGGATATACCATCAACTCAGAGCCTGCTGACGAATGTCGAGAACGACTTGCTGATCTTGCAAGTCGGAACGCACAGTGCGGCCCACTCTGGTTTTGAAGGCAAAGAAATGGCGGATGCACTGGCTGCGGAAGAGGCGGATGCACTGGCTGCGGAAGAGGCGGCAGCTCCTTTCTGCGGCCCGGGCCCGACCCTGGGCCTAACAAAACAAACCAGCACCTCGCTCATTGGAATGCTCTGCAGGGTCCTAGACAATCCAAACTTCTACTGAAGGGATGGACTGATGGACACGCTAGGGCAGCTATTGAACTACCAAGGAGTAGGTTGAGGAAGATAGCAGGACTCCTAACAGGGCACTGCTGTGTGAGGAAGCACCTCTACAACCTAGGAGTAGAGGAAAGTTACCTATGTAGGGGTTGCGGCATGACTGACGGCTGTACTACGCAGGCGAATCTTCGGAGTCTCTGTTATAGCCCCTGGAGACACAAACAGGCATCCACTGAGAAAAGTTGTAGCCTTTATTGACGGGCTCGGCTTCATGGATGTCTAGGTAGCAGGAATGGCACAATGGGCCCGCCAGTGGCCTCAGTGCCGGAACCTTGTCTTGAGTTTTTCTAGGTCAAGGCTCGCCTGCACATTTAGTAGTAGTAGTGCACTAGCTATGCATTTGTTAAGGGAAAATCCCATGTTGAGTCTACGAAAAAGAGCAGTAGAGGTTGATTTTTGCAAGAGACATAGACAGTATTTAAGCAAAACAAAACTCACTAATAATTCAAACCAAAATTTATTCATACCTCACAAGATTATGATTATGACACAAGGTTAGACTTTTGTGCAATGGTTGGTGAAAAACTCATGCATGGCCGATTCTTTCACAATAATATGTTGTTTACTGATGAAGCAGCGTTCCCAATAAACGGTGTCGTTTTTTCCCAAAATGGTTGATATTGGGCTAGGGAAAACCCGAGCTAAAGGATTAAATGTAATAGTTAATTTGCTGAAAAAGTTAATGTTTGGTGTGCGGTTTTACTGGATCGAATAATCGGACCGTATTTTCTGGAAGATACATCAAATCAGGAGGTATTTTTGTATTCGCTGATGGACTACTTCTTAATACCTGAATTAGAAAATATTCCCTTGGAGAAAAGGCTTAAATTGTACTTTCAACATGATGGATGCTCGTCATATTCGACTTTGCTGATTAGAGGATGGCTGGATGAATATTTTTCTGGGCGATGGATGGAACGTTATGTATATACCAATATGTTTTCCGCCCCGATCCCCCGATTTAACTATTTTCGATTTTTTTTATGGGGCTACTTGAAAGAAATAGGATACGCAAATAATTCAAACCAGAATATTGGAAACTTGAAACGAGCTATCATTGATGCCGTTAACAAAATTACCCCAGAAATGCTGCGAAATACAAAGAATTTGAAGAGAGAATTGAGAGGAGATGTTTTGAAGCTGAGGGAGAATATATTGAATAGATGTTTTTTGTTCAATTAGTGTTTCTTACATTAATATTCTGTATTGTTAGTTTTGATAGTAATTATAATTCTTGAATAGTTAACATTATTGCCAAATATTTATTATATAATGACAATTTGAAAATTATTTATAAAACTTACCTGGTACATCGTAAACGTCACTCACTAGATTGATACAGTATTTTCGAACAAAAATTCATACTGTCGCGACGCAAAAGATATGACCGTTACGCGTTACGTTACGCTACGTTATGTTACTTTGCTTCCGTTATGTGCCTTGCTTGCGTGCTTGTGCCTCCTTAGTCTCTCTCTCGTTTACGAAGCAGCGATTCATATGCTCCGGCCGGGTTTCGAACCCGGGCCGCCACTGAACTACCGATGCTATATTAAAATTCTATGCAAAGCTGGTATTCGCATTGCTGGTGATCTGCTTGAATTTGTTCGTATAAATTTTTACTATTATTTCCATAATTTTTTTGCGCGATTAAGGGGTCTAGCACATTTACTTTTCGAAATACATCAGGGTGTTGAAATTTGGAAAACTTGAATGTTTTAATTCGATAACTTTAAAATGGATGGATACATTGATTTGACATTTGGCAGGTTGTTTTTAAATGTAAAAGGGCATATTTTGATAGAAATAGTAGTGCGTGCAACTAGTGTGGATATGATGGCCATATCGCACGAGGACGAAGTTTGAGCACGACGCCGTAGGCGGAGTGCTCAATCGTTCAAGTGCGATATGGACAATCCACACGAGTCGAACAGCATATTTTTTCTACGACCCACTTAAGAAAAAATCTAGAAAATAAAAAATTCTATAAACTGTAATATAACTTCAAATTGAAAATTTAACAATTCAATTTTATGTTTCCACTAATTTTTTTGTGGTAAGCGTACAGTTCTTGAATGTCCAATTTGTATAATAATACGGTTTCATTTTTTTAATATACGATGCTGTTATAAGTAGATGTTGCCAGTCGGACTCCCTCATGAAGGGTACCGTACCATTATCTATAATAATGAATATTCTGCTAAATATTTCAAACGTCTACCTGTTGTCATTATTAATATCAAGGAGAATAATTATTTGAAAATAAAATTAACAATAAAAAAATCTTCTTCACGGGGAATCGAACCCGGGTCTACCGCCTGAGAGTCTGGCTTGCTTACTACTCCACCACCGAGGAATATGCAAATTGTTTATCTATAACGTCACATAATGTATTACATAATTTTGCTCAAAAGGAACTAAAGTTCCTTCCGTGTGTCCCGCGACACGTTACACCAATTTTTTTCTTTTTCGGGGTTTCAGAACAAGCAAAACTTTATTTCAATTACATTTTTCACATCCGTGGACACGCTGTATATAAATAAGTATAAAGTGAATACTTGAAATCTGCATAAACATTTACAAATAGCACACCTGTTGTTTCAGTGTTTTAAACGTTCAGTAAATACAATATAAACCGTTTTCTTGGAGGTAATTGGTTTTGTTGCCTTTACTCGAGATAATCTTAAGTGATTTTCTTGCTACTGATATTTTCATATCACATATAATTAACAACGTCGCACTTTACCGGATCTAATAGAGTTAATAAAATATAGCAATAGAGAGCATCTGTGCAATTATGTGATAATACCACCGAATATAACGGGAGCTATTTTGCGCCAGATGTCAAATAATATTAAATGAGTAAGTAGGGAATATATGTGGTTATAGAGGAAATTATAATTTCTTTTATTATTACTCATAGTGTACATATCTGGTAATAAGATGTTTGTTTAAAGACAATAGTGAAATATAAGTTATTTGGGGTGACACGGAAGTTCGTACCAAACACTTGGGCAATGATAAGTGGACAGAAAAGAATAATAAATAAAATACCTATTTGACCAATTCCCTACGTTAACGAAGTATGGATCTAAATTTAAAAATTAAAAATTGTTTTCTATTTATCTATTCATAAATATCAAACGACTTATTGGATATAAATTAAAATTCAAACGGTTATGAACACCATAAATGTACACTTTCTGGCGTTGTGATGTAAAATATAACAAACATAATTAGTGAATACAGTTGAGTGTCTTAAAATTCTGGTCTCGGACTATTGCACAGTTATGGTAGTAGATCAAATTTGGTGGAAATTGTACCATAAACTAACATACAGTGGTGTAAAAGCCAAACTGACTAAATTCATTATTTCGGTTGCTTTATAAAAAATCCCGAAACACGTCAAATTTATAATATTTTGAGTATTAAGAACGGCAAGGGTTGTTTACCGGTCGATAGCAATGTCGGTATTACCCTTAACGTTCGAGATACTTATACCATTTTTTGCGCGATCGTATTGAAATAAATTTCGAATAAAACAATTCAAATTTCTTCAACACACACGTTACATAATATACTATTACCTACGACCCCCCTGTCTGTAATCAGTCAATAACACACAGTCGGTATCAATGTAGTGACGTCCATTACGCACCGTAAAAAAAAACGCACCGCTGTGAAGTAAATCGCACGGCTTCCTTAGCAACTGTCAATAGACTTCACCATTTTATTCAAAATTTACTATTTGAAAACATTCGATATGGCCACGTTTAACTATGAAAAGCCCAAAGAGCTAAGTATATATGTTGATTACAATTGAAAAAGGGACTTTCGATTATCAACAATATATTAATAATGATTAAACGTTAGTTCTTTAATGTGCTTCTTTCATTGGTAATAGAGTTATAGAGATGGAGTTTACCAAGCACATTTAATTATGTAACTGTTATTTCTTATGCTTCTTATGAAAAATAGAAGTGAAAGTAGGTCGTAGGTAAAGTATAGTACGTAACTCGTGTTGTAAATCATTTTAGGCACTCACGGAATTAAGCCGCTACGCGGCATCGTGCGTAACTTTTCCATACGTGCGTTGCTTCTTACCACACACGTTACGTAATATACTAATTTAGGCCAACTAAATGGATGTAGGGCTAAGATGTCGATAAGTAATTCACTTAACGACGTTTGAACGGTAAGTAAATCATTTACCGACGTGTTAGACTTAAGTAAACACAACGTTCCGTCCTGACAACCGATGCTGTGAATTAACAAAAAAGATCGATCACGCAAACAATTATAAATTGGCATTCTTCAAGGTGAAAATGAGATCTACCAATTTTTTAACTGGGAAATATAGGCCTGTGACATATCGTTTAAAATGTCTTTTCATTCTCTATTCAAAAATTTTGTTTTCAAGTTTATGGCAACAATTAGGATAGAATGAAATAAGATTATGTGGTTAACGAAATTCGCTAAAATACTATCAAAATCGTAATAAAATGTAAAACACTATAGTCTGTATGGTACCAAGAAAAACCGCATGTAAGCAAAGACCACGCGTGATCTATACTAAGTCAGCTGCGTATTGGACGAATCGCATTGGAATGTTAGCAGTAGAGGAACAGTTTACGCCCCGTTCAACGCATGTAAACAAAGACCACGCGTGATCTATTCTAAGTCAGCTGCGTATTGGACGACTCGCATTGGAATGTTAGCAATAGAGGAACAGATTACGCCCCGTTCAACGCATGTAAAGAAAGACCACGCGTGATCTATTCTAAGTCGGAAGATTGGAAGATTGAAATACGCCCAGTTCAACCGTATCCACTTGCCTAGGTCATTCAATGTTCACGTGATTTCATTTGGTGCGGTTTTTCTTGTGAACGAACCCACTCTAGACCTAGACAGAGCTATGAATGTCAATGGATGAATGAATGAATGAATGAATGAATGAATGAATGAATGTTCACCGTCAACGTCTTGTCAACATCCGAATTTTAAATAAAACTATCTTCTAGCATTATTCAACATATTAGGAGTGATCTACCTATTCGCAAGCGTTATTTGTTCTTTTAAGTCCTTACTAAGAGGGGAAATTAGAGTGGCGGGAGGATGTTGATGGAGAAAACTGTAATTTACCTAAAAGAGGCAGTAAGATTGGTGGGGACAATTGATCAACGAAAGAGAATAGTACAAGGAGTTTGTTTGACAAGAGAATAAAAAAAGGAAAAGGGGCAGACCAAGAATGATGGGGGACAAACTAGTAAAAACGAATTTAACATAAAGAAGTATGTAGGAAAGTGAATAGAGAAAAAAGGAAAGGGACTGAAGTATGACAAAGAAAGTTTATCTCGATAAGAACACATTTACCAAAAAGAAAATACGTCGTTCTCTTATTTTTATTTATGACTCTGGTTGAATTCGAACCAACACAACCACTATGGTTGAAATAATACGACAACTGAACTGTCAAAAGTAACAAATAAAATTTATGTCGATCTCAGATGAGAAATACGTTAATGACGTCATAATTCCGTCTCATCCATTTTATGAATGAGAGAGCAAGCTGGACAATGTATGACGTGAGGGCAAAGGATGGTTGAACAAACTCTGTATACGGGTTTTGGGTATGTCGTTTATTTTATTTGCTATTTTGACATATATAGCTAACCTTAAATTTAATAAATAAAATCATCAGGATCGTATTCAGCCAAATTCCAAAAGGCTATGAAATTAATAATTACCAGCTTCTTTTCTCAACTGAAAATACTTGAGAACTTTCAAAAGGCTGAAGTTTTTCCGGGTATCTAGGCATATTTTTGTATTATTTAAATGAATATAACAATAAGAATAATATTCACTTTTCATAAATAATAACTGACCGTAAACAATAAAGTACAGACCTGACGAGAACTGTCAGTGGGACAGTGGAAAAAGACGTAAGACAAATTGCCGCTACAAAAGGAAGGTCTGCATTCTAGTTTGGTTGCGAAATATCTCCCGATTGATAGGCTGCGCTTGCGCGTAATCTAAACATCAACTAATCAAAGTTCTCAAGTCTAAGATTAGGGTTAACGTTTGTAATACATTTAAACGGTTCATTATTGTGATATTTTGATTAGGATTAATCACAGACTTGCCTTTTATTCCATTTCTACCTACGTAATTTGTTAGAAGGACATTAATAATCGATGACGCACACCAAGAAGGGTATTATTTCAACCATATACCCAAATCTATGTAAAGCATCAGCAAGTAAGACAAATAAACCTTCTCTTCTGTTCCACTTCAGAGACGTTGAAATATGTCCCTCTTTTCTTTGTCATATCTTTATTTCCTCTCAATTATCAATTAATGAATCGCTGAAGTTACAAGTCACATATCCGTACAAATATTAACTGGAGTTACTTGAAATTTTTACGAAGCTGTTCCATATTTTTTGGATTTTTCAATAATAAACAAAGAATCATTTTTTCCGGTTGGGAGTTGGTGGCGCACAACTTAATATTAATTGGACTGAAACCGAAATTTTTTACCTGCCGGGTACAATTATACAACAATGCCTCAACGCTCATTTCGAAGGTTATTTTGGGCCGTATCGTTTCACGAATTTAATACAGATTTAAATTTCAACAATTTAATTTAATGAATGACCGTATGGCGTGAAGGATTTTCTCCCATTGCACAATAAACTGGGTAGTTGTTAATTCACTCAGCTGGGCGAATAACTGTTTTATTTTCAGGGTGTTTTTCATTCCACACTTCTCATGCGTATTTGGATAATGAATTGATAAATGTACCCCACAGTTATAAAGTTTTACACGCTGCTAGGGCTTCATGTGCGTCCTGATGAAGACAAAATATATATATTTTCCATTATACTAGCTGTGAAGTTGACAATTATTGCTTTTTCTAGCCAACTGATAAGTTGAATTTCTCTAGTTGAATAACGGCAAAATGGAAATATTTTGAGGATTCAGGGATAGTAGTTCAACAAAAACTTGTGCAACATAATTTTGTATACCCAGGAGATTGTCTTAAACATATTTGCTGCTTGAAATTACCTTACAAGGTTGAATTATTTGAATAAAAATGTCATTAGTTTAAAATTCGCACTCAATCAAAAATGACTGATGAAATAACGAGTACGTTCATAATATATCGAAAACTGACAGTGTACTTGTCAGTCAGACGTCGGGGTGCGGTGGGGCGTTTGTGGATTATTTTCAATTTTTGTCTTCCATTTGGCTAGTAGTGGAAAAAATTGTATATATACAACATGGTGGTGAAGACATTTATAAGCCTCGCACCTCATTCCGCTCGGGGCAAAGCCACTCGTGAAATAATTTTGGTGCTTGGCGACCACATCCTTGGTGTATACTATACTACAGGGTGATCATTCGAATTCCGACACATTTTATGAGCCCATAACTTGGAAACCGATTAAGATATCGAGAGGCGGTTTTGACTGAACGGCTTCAGGAATTAAGCAATTTTTTTTCACGCTGTTGCCAATTTTGTATTTTTTCCCTAGACTACAGGAAAAAAGTTGGGTTTTTTGAAGATCAATAACTTAGACATTTTAAATGGAGCACCCTGTATGTTTTTGTACCGTCGGATAGGCTGAAGCTTCTACTTTTCAAAAATATAGGGTTTTATAGCAATTTAAAGTGTTCTTGAGGAACAGATTATCTTTAAAAGAGATAGACTGCAATTCGTTGACTACAGTAATTCCGCACATTTTTGTCAGCGCATAACTTCTAAACTTGTTATGACATCGAGAAGCTAAACGGCTTCAGGAATTAAAATTTTTTTTCACGCTGTTGCCAATTTAGTATTTTTTCCCTAGACTCCAGAAAAAATCTTGGGTTTTTTTGACATCATTATATGGATTAAGTTATTGTTGTTGAAAACAGGTCAAACAGAACAATTTATTAAAAACAAAATACAAAAAATAAGTACAAAATTATATGTAGGCATGTGCTCCATTAACCTACATAAATTCTTTAATAGAAAAGTTGTAGAATATGCCCACCATTCATGTCAATACATTTATGCAAGCGTAATTGAAGATTTAAAAATAAGTCTCTCAACATTTGTGGTTGAATATTTTCTATTACGTTTCTTATGTTTAGCTTCTCGATGTCATGACTAGTTCAGAAGTCAAGCGCTGACAAAAATGTACGGAATTACTGTAGTCACTAAATTGCTATAAAACCATATATTTTTGAAAAGTAGAAGCTTCAGCCTATTTGACGGTACAAAAACATACAGGGTGCTCCATTTAAAATGTCTAAGTTATTGATCTTCAAAAAACCCAACTTTTTTCCTGTAGTCTATGGAAAAAATACAAAATTGGCAACATACAATATACAAAGTGATTGATTATTGTGATGAAGTTCAGTATGTCCGTTGTTATGAGAGATACAAAAAAAAGTTATGTTTTCCTCTAATAAGCACTCTATATTCAACTTTGAAACTCAAATCTGCTTCACACCCCCATTGCAACAATACAAGTTTGTTTGTTATCTATACAAGGAAAGAATGAAAAAAACAAAAATATATTGAAGCCAAAGCTTTTCATTTATTATCAAAATTTACAAACACGAATGATTTTGCAAATATTCATTGTATATTATCAAATACATGGTGAGTCGAAACTCAAGTAGGTACATTATTTTTCCACTAACATCAAATGGATCAACCTATGTTTAATAAGGGGTAATACAAACAAGGTACAAATCTAAGATATAGGAAATAAAAATAGTCTAGCTCGGCACAACGATTCAAAGATTCCCTTCTAAAATGTTCCAACTCCCGTATTCAAATTGAATTTGTGAATTTTTTTCTAATTCGAATTTTATTTCACATATGAAATTAGTTGAAAACTTGGATATCAATAGAAATATAAGAAATTTCACTAGTGAAATATTTCAAATTCAGCCCCCTGGCCTAATATGTTGTTAATTCGGGTGTGCGTTATTATGATATACCATATTTTCATCAAACTTTTCCCTGGATAAATTACGATTTGAATAGACGTTTTTCTAATATTTTCACAACTGATATTACGAACCCTCTAACATTATAACGACAGACGGTCATGGTTTCACGACCGCACCATACTGTTTCAAACTTTCATGTTTTTCTCTGTTTTACAACAGGACGATGGTTTTAAATTTAGTTTATGACTGTACCTTGCACTAAAAGTTTTTTTACTTGAATATATTTTATAAATAAAAAAGCAATGTACCAAAGTATCAGCTTCACTTTATTCAACTTATTTTTTAAGTATTGTGAATCTAGACATCAATTTGAAATAATTAATGAAACAATTGAAATTAACTGCAGAAGGAAGGAAGGATACCAAAGCATATCTCTGTGTCTCCAAGATTGAATTAGTCCTAAATATCTCTTGGGAACTTCTGTGAGAAGACCAAATGCACTATTGAATCTCAGCAAAAACCATCCAAGATTTTTCAGTGGTTTTCTGCTAGAGCATTTCAAACTAAATCGACAACTGTGCTGCCTGAAGCTAAAGGTGTCGTAAACTGTTGCTTCTGAAAGAAATAAGAGGTCTGCACGTGATATTATCTCTTCTAACTGCAGACCAGATTGGCTGGTCATATCTTGTAAATATACCAGCCCTGTTTAACTTAAAAATGTAATTCAATATCTGTCGGGACATATACATATACAGTGCGATGAAGTCCAATATCTTGTAAATAGTTGGAAGATAATTGAATGAAATTTTGAATGATTGTAGCCAGCCTAGAGGCTCATATTTTAAAATTAGTCGCAATTGTACAGCTTGTTCCATAACGCCGTGAATGATTAAAGTTATATTTTTTTAAATGGGACACCCAGTATTTTACTTCAAATTTGACTTGACTTTGCTATTACAATGATATAATATTGTAATGGGTTATACAGCTTATTTGAAAAGTTCTGACCACTTTTTTTTGTTTCTTTATGACCAGGGAGAGACTCCATTAGCCGAATTCTGACCACTTGTTCCTGTAAATCGTAATGACTTCAACGCACTGTATACTTTAAACTGCACAATTTAAAATTAATCTTTTATAGCCATACGTATGTGATAGTCGTCTAGTACTACAATTCAATCGAACTGATCCGATATCTAAGAAACCGTATACAGGGCGAGCTCAAACTCGAATACATTGGTTTCACAATTTTTTTAAATGGATCACCCTGTATTTTATATCGGTAAATGAGAGTTACTTTACTAAACTTCAAAACTAATTGAGTATTCCCTATACCCAAACTAAATAGTTTTTGTGATATTTCTATTTTGTTATTAAAAATTTTATTGTTAGGAGAGTTGTTAACTTAGAAAAAGGTTTTAAAAGGTGGATAACATCAGTACCACCACACATGCAGAAGGATCAGGTTTCTTAGAGCTCTTCTAAATAGTTAAATTAGAACCATATCATCATTTTCCTGGAAAATAATTTACCAGTTCTACTCAAAGACATTCCCCTCCGTACACGTCAACAAATGTGGTATCTTCATGACGGAGCTCCTGCTCACCATAACGCGCTCATTCAGGGACAATTGAATGATATGTTTCCTGAAAGGTGGATTGGACGAGCAGTGCCAGTTCTTTGGGCACAAGATCACCAGAGTAGAATGAAGCAGATTTTTTTCTTTGGGGTTTTATTAAAGAACAGGTGTACCAATTACCTGTTACTACACCAGTAGATATGAAAACTAGAAAAAGGCAGGCGTTTCAAAATGTTAATGTGCAAATGCTTGGAAATGTAATTCGATCTTTTTAAGATCTTCTCCAAGCCTGTATAAATGTACAGGGTGGTCACTTTGAGCATCTTTTATAACTTTATTGTTGATTTCTTTATAAATTTCAGTATAGTTGTTAATAAATAAATATGAGTAAATTTATAATTGTTGGCTTTCTTTAACCATATAGAAATATCACAAAAACTATTCAGTTTGGGTATAGGGAAAACTCAATTTTGAAGTATAGTAAAGTAACTTTCATTTACCGATATAAAATACAGGATGATCCATTTAAGAAAATTGTGAAACCAATGTATTCGAGTTTGGGCTCGCCCTGTATACGGTTTCTTAGATATCGAATCAGTTCAATTTACAGGAACAAGTGGTCAGAGCTTTTTAAATACGCTGTATAACCCATTACAATATCATATCATTGTAATAGCGAGATCAAGCAGAATTCAAATTTGAAGTTAAATACAGGGTGTCCCATTAAAAAAAATATAACTTTGATCTGGCACGGCGTTCTGGAACACACTGTACAATTGCGACTAATTTCAAAATATGAGGCTCTAGGCTGGCTACAATCAGTCAAAATTTCATTCCAATAAACTATTTACAAGATATTGGACTTTATCGCACTAATGAATCACCCTGTAGATTAGATTAGAATTGGAGTGGGTCTTTGTCCCATCCCACTGCAACCTTTCCAGATCTATTGTGGTCCTCCCTATATTTAGAGCTCGATATTCAGCTTTATTATTTTTATTAGACTCATTAGCCTGGATACCGCCTCCTTGCTAGGCCTTCGCACTCATAGGGTATGTGCTCCGCGGTTTCGTTTTCTTCCTGTCAGAACCTGCATAGGCTGTCATCTGCTAGACCAATTGTGTGCATATGTTTTCTCAGCCTACAATGTCCGGTCAGCATTCCCACCATCATCCTCGTCGTTTCTCGACTTTGGCATAGTAGGTCGTGTGACAGATTGGCCGAATGGCTTTTAAGGAATTATTTAGCGTGCCTTTGTACTGGGGTTTCATACCACCAGCACAACGCCTGGTTGTTTATCCATTTATGGATGCACTCTTTACTTTGGCATTTAGCAGTTCCACAGGACTCTATTATGACTACCTAGTCTGTTGAGGGCCTTGCGACACTCCCACACCAGATTTGATGTTATCCGATATGAGCGCATCGCCTTTAGTGCTGCTTGGCTGTCTGAGTAGATGACGATTCTTTGGCTATCCAACTCCCGACTCATCAACTGTTCTGCACCGCATTGCACCGCCGTTACCTCTGCCTGAAAGACAGTAGCATGTTTCCCTAGGCTTAGAGAGATCGTGATCCTCTCTTAAACCCCGTATATTCCGGATCCTACTCCAGAGTCTCTTTTAGAGCCATCAGTGTACCAGTTGAGATTCGCTGTTATAGGAGACTCTGCGTCCCAGTCCTTTCTCTCTGGAATATAAACTGTAGTCGGGACATATAGCCCGATAACTAGTTGTTTCTTCTTAGTTGAGCGGTCACTGTTTGTGAAAAATATTTTAATGTACAAAATATAGTATATTAAGTATCAAGAACGGTAAGGGTTGTTTACCGGTCGACAGCAATGTTTGGAGGTTGAGCGTAGCGAAGCCTCCAATTTTGTTGGAGACCGGTATTACTCTTAACGTTCGAAATGCTTATACCATTTTTTGCGCGATCATATTGAAATATTCGAATTTAGAATAAAATAATTTAATTTTTTTCGAAATGAACGAAATGTCAAAAGTGACATTTATACTTCTCGATCAGTTTAAAATATAATTTGCATTTTGGTGAAATTGTTTTCATGCTATTTATTACTTTTTATATTGTTCTGTTCGATTCTGTTCATTAAAAAATATCAATCTTCTTATTTTTTTTTTGTTTCTTTTGTGTAATGAATGAAGTAATATATTATTTAGGACCACTTAAATGTATGTAGGGCTAGGACATAGTTTACTTACCGACGTCTGAACGGTAAGTAAATCACTTACCGACGTGTTAGACTTAGAAACCAGTAAACACAACCTACTGACCTGACAACCGATGCTGTAAATAAACAAAAAAGATGGATCGCGCAAATAGTACATTGTTTACCGGGTAGGAAAAGCTTAACATTCCTGGACGACTGTGAAGATTGCTAGCTTAGCAACACAGAGTCCAGGAATGTGGCTTTTCCTACGAGGTAAACATACTATTTTTCCGCAAATCGTTTAAAATTCGACAGATATTGATTGATTTAAAAAAAAACGCGATAATTTTATTCCCAAATAAATGGTGCTTTGAAATTCCTAATAAAATTACTTGGGTTACTATGGAAACGTATTGAGGTTGAATTGTCAAACTTGACGCTTATAAATTTAATTGCTGGTGTTCTCGAAAGTAAAATGATAAGTGATGATGAAATTTCCATTCCTGGGACTCCTCCAGAGCTGGTTGAGGCAGTGAATACTGCTTCATTAAAATTATTGCCAAAGAAATCAAGAGAAAAGTACGAAAATGCATACAGACGTTTTATGGATTATCGCATGAGTAAAAATACGAGTTCTTTCTCAGAAAATGTTGTAATGGCATACTTCCTAGACCTTTGTTTAAAGATGAAATCTTCAACATTATGGGCCAATTATTCAATGCTGAAGTCAACCCTTGCACTTAAACACAATGTAGATATATCTACATACTCAAAACTTCGTTCTTTATTGAAACGGCAAGCTCAAGGTTATAGGGCAAAGAAATCTAAGAATTTAACGAAGGAAGGAATTGAAAAATTTATCCAGGAAGCTCCAGATAAAGAAAATTTAATGATTAAGGTAATTTACAAGGTTTTAATTTCTATTTAGATTATAGCTTTATTTATTTTTTAGGTGGCTGTAATATTTGGTATTTCTGGGGCCTGTAGAATGGATGAGTTAGTCCGAATGACTGTACGCGATATAGAAGACTTAGAATCTAAGCTTTTAATCAGCATACCTGATTCGAAAACCAACAAACCAAGATCATTTGTAATTAATCAGATCTACTTGAATGTTTATCGAAAGTATGTTTCGTTAAGACCAGAAAATATGAACAGTGACCGATTTTTCTTTAAATATCAAAGCGGAAAGGGTTGTAGACAAGTGGTAGGAATTCATCAATTTAGAAAAATGCCCAAAATAGTTGCTACTTATTTGAACTTGGTAAATCCGACAGAATATACTGGTCACTGCTTTCGTCGGTCTTCTGCAACAATATTGGTTGACTCTGGTGCCGACATAACTAGTTTAAAGAGGCATGGCGGATGGAAGTCATCAAACGTTGCTGAAGGATATATCGAAGAATCGCTTAACAATAAGGTTGAGGTGGCAAATAAAATTTTCACAGTACAAAATATTCAACAAAATGACCCTACCACAGTAAGGAAATGACATTTCCTTACAGTAAGGAAGTCCTGACTTTTTCTTCAAGAAATTTTGACAGGAATGTCAAAATTTCCTAGCGATTTGCGGAAAAATGTATTTATTTTTCGATATCTATAATTGTTATCATTTAAAATGTTAGCAAAATTATTACCGATCGGAATTCATTATGATTTTTTATGGTCTTGATAATTCAATCATTGTTGATACAGTCAATATAACATCCGTACTTTAGTATTTTTTACATCTACAATCTATAAAAAACGCAGGTTTGGCACTCGGTGCCTACTGGCTCTTATCCTATGAGTGAAATGAAATTTGGTTCAATGTAAGGGCTGAATGGGAGGAGAGCAAAGACAAATCCTCCCAAAAAGGCATTAAGAAGTTAGAAATGTTTTTCATAGTTAGACTCGAGACTTATTGACAATTTATAATTTTATTCACCCAATGAATAACGCAATCTGACGGGGTTAGTTTTAGTATTTTTTGACAAGCAATGGAACATTCCTGGTATTTATAAAGATCCCTTCACATCATGGATTAAAATTACTTTTGTATTGAGCTGAAATCTGCAGTAAATAAATAAAAGCGGACAGTTCCTTTGTGAAGTAGTGTTTAATTTCAACTGAGCCGGTAAGGCTGGGAATTTACTAACGAACAATATAAATCAGCAGAGCATAGTAGCATTAATTTAAATGCCGAAAAGGGATTAAATTTTGGACCTAGGCGACCTTAATTGGTATAACTTCCAACTAGTTAGAATTTTTAAGTCCCGTGCGAACACCCTTTTACTTAGAAGAGAAAAAGTGACGGTATGAATAATTTTTCACCGGTGCAAGAAATTCTCGAAATTAATGTTGCTAATTTTCCAGAGACGCTTTTTACTTCCAGGGAGGTTATAAAGCAAAAACGTACGCTGAGATTTTGTAATTTAAACGAAAAGTTACAACGACAGAAAGATTTTTTGTAATAAATTTATATCATTTTCGTTATATATAATATCACAGGATTAAAAATTATGTCGGCCAAATTTCCGAAAGGTATGAAAGTTTGTTTCTTGCCAATTTCGCGAATGATATTTTTGGCAAAAAGCGAGTGATTTTATCGAAAACTAAAAACTAGTGCTCATCATTTTGGGTCAATGTCGGAAAATATTAAAAATTATATTTCTAGAGTCAATACGCAACTGAGCGAGCGGTGTACCCCTAAAAAGATGCACGAAAAAACGAGTTGACCGACCACTACAAAACGCAAGGAAAAAACCAATTGGGATCGATTAATTATATTATTAGGAACAAAAAACCTTATTAACACTTTTTTGTCCCGATGGTCAGTCATTAGTTATTAACCAAAAACTTGCAAAATTACGGAAAATAAGAAAAATCGTTACGCTGATCATTTTTTTAAGTAAAATGGATAAAAATAAACACTTTTTGACTCTTGATATTTTTTTCGAAAAATGCTTTGTTTTCATGTTATCGGCAATTCAAAGTCAAAAATCGACCGAAAAATGGATTTTTCGAAAAAAAAATTCTCGGCTTCTACCACAGCTTTTTCAAATTTTCAAAACGCAAATCACTCGTGAAAACATATACTATTAGGTGGTATTTTTCATTTTCTTGCTTCATTCAGATAAACTGCCTCCGTCAGAGCCCGCGTTGGTACAGCATATTTTGCGTGTAAAATGGCAAGTAAACGAATGGTCGCAATCAAGATCTAGTAATATCATGTCATTTGATCCAACTCAATATGGATGGATAAAAAATAACGACTTATTGTTAGTCAATTATTTTGAAGGAGATACTCAATTACTACAAGTGTTTATTTTATCCATTTTACCTTAAAAAATGATTAGCGTAACGATTTTTTTATTTTCCGTAATTTTGCAAGTTTTTGGTTAATATCTTCTGTAAGTTCCATGTGGCATTATTTATTTTTTTTTCTCCTATTTTTTGGAAATCAAACCACAATAAAGTTTTTCATTTCTTTTTATTTCGACGTTTCGGTAGCGTTCACTGTTGTCAAGATTAACTAGTGATAAAATAGTAGTTTACCTAACTAGTGCGGAAAGTGATACTTTTCCGCACGCTATTGCAGATGGCCGAACGACGCTTTAGCGGAGTTTGGCTAGCAATCGCGTGCGGAAAAGTCACTTTACTCACGTGTTAGGTACACTATTTTATCTACTAGCATGCGGAAAGAACCCAAAAGTAATCATAAATCAACATTTCTCATTATATACATATCAACAAATTAATTATTATTATTTGACATTCATTTGATGAGGCTTATACCAGGGCCATCAAAAAATTATTGGAAAATAAGTTTTTTTTTATTAAAAATTATAGCAGCATTATAATAAATTTATTAATTTTTCAGTCATTTGGTAAACTTGGATATACAAAATACATATTTTGAATATTCAAATGTCAGTATATTCCTCAAATGTCAATAAATTTACTTTCCGCACTTTAGTAGAAAAAATAATTTTTGGTTCCTATCTAAAACAACGAAAAAAATATGACAACTAGACAATCAATAATATTTTGAAGTTTAAGACTACAAAACTTTGTTGTCAAATTTTATTAAGGTCCATTCATAGAAGATCACATCTCGGGTAAAATGTGGAATAAAATATTTTATCGCCAACCGTCAGTAAAGCCGTCAATTTTCAGATTGATATCCGGAAGTAAACAAACAGTTTACCTTCCTTTACTTTATCTGCCGCATTTGCGGCAGGTAAAGTGAAATGCGGCAGGTGAAGTATTTTGACTTTGACATTATACTCGAAAATCATTATCTGTCAGTGTCACGCTTCTCCCTATTACGGCTCGATAATAGTTTCCTTGCGATTTATTTATATCAAATTATTGTTGGAACTCCTTTGACTCCAGGAATTAACTTTTATAATGCTTCAGGGTGTACCTTCAATTTAAATACCTATAACAAATAATAAGTAGATTTGTTCTATACGTGCTGTTTACTTTGTCATAATAAAATGCAATGAAATATACCTCAGTTTCTTATATTCTGAATTCTGAGCAGTTAGCGAATAAATTTTGTAGGCACCACGTCAGTAAAGTGTCTTTATCGGACTCGCCTGTTATTCGCCTCGCTTCGCTCGTCTCATAATTTCAGACTCGTCCGATAAAGAATCACTTTACTGCTTTGGTACATAAATAACTATTATTTTATGACATTCTAACGATATGATAGTCTACTAGAAATGGATTCCAGTGAAGTGCACGTTCCAGGAAAGGTTTTTATTGGGATAGCGCTTTTTTTCGCTTATTTTGGAAATGTTGTTAATAAAACGCGTTTGTTGTTACTTTTTTGTGTATGATTATTTTTGTTTTCAAAATATGTATGACTAGATTAACAACTATTCCAATCAATGATAAATCATAAGAAAACCTCGATAAAAACTTATGGTTAATAACAAATGACTGACCATCGGGACAAAAAAGTGTTATTAAGATTAAGGTTTTTTGTTCCTAACAATTTAATTAATCGATCAAAATTGGTTTTTTCCTTGCGTTTTGTAGTGGTCAGTCAACTCGTTTTTTCGTGCATCTTTTTAGGGGTGCACCGCTCGCCTAAACTGACTTAGTGTGGATTTATGCAGCAACATTTAACAATTATCAATTAGCATTGAACAATTAACATTTATCATTTAACAATTAGTAAAACTGCCATCGTTTATGCAGATATATAATCATCCAATAGGACCTTCTTAACAATTTTCACTATTTCCTAATTTCTTCCTTTTTCATTTTCATCAAATCATTTCCCACAGACTTCATCAAATTAATTGTTGATTCATATTGAAAATTTGTTGTTGTTTGATTTGAATTCATTTTAGATGATAGATAGATAGATGAAAATTCGGTACTTTTAATTTAAGAAAGTTAAAAGTTGGCCAGCTCCGTGATTGTCAAATGATAAATGATAATTGTTAATAATTGTCTGCATAAATGGAGTCATAGTGAAATGAGTAGTTCAACTTATAATTGATAAAATGTTAAATGCTTATTGATAATTGTTAAATGTTGCTGCATAAATCCACACTTAGAATAGATCACGCATGGTCTTTATGAACATGCGGCTTTTCTTGGACCTCCCAGACAACAGTATTCTTCCAAGCTTCTTTTATTAAATATAAATTAACCTTCACAGGATAAGCCATCGGATATGGTTCATTTACGATGACGCAAAACAAAATATTGTGATGTTGCCATGCTGTAGTTTTTTTCTTTACTTGAACGTTAAAAACATCCAATCATCCAAATTTAAATACGTAACAATAATAATAATAATTAATAATAATTAATACAAATAGCGAATACTATTACTCAAGTCTCTGACAGCAGTAAGCGGGAGAAGCCGGCCCCATTTCGGCATTCTCGTTCAAAATAGCGTAACAAAGATGTTACCATCTCTTGACATTTACTGTTCAGCTGCTTTGGGCATTTTATTAACTACACACTGCAGATTTGCCTAATTAAACAGTTATATAAACATAACTGTTTTTTTAATCTTAAAGACACAATGAATTCAAAAGCACTAAAAAAACTTATAAATATTAGAGGATGATCGAATGTTAATAAACGTCAAAACTAACTGGGGAATTTTACCAGTTGATCTGACAGGAAGTAAAGTCGATAGTCACGAAAGGCATTTGATGAAATCGAAATACTGTTCAAAAAAGATGAGGATACGAATCTATAATTAAGAGAAAATTCATTATCATCAATTTTCTCGTTATTTATTTGATTTTCCAGTGGAAAATTGTTTTCACTTTTTAGTTATGTTTTTTTTTAGGTGAAACATTCTATATTTTACTAATAAATTGTATAGCGCAATCGATCCCTGATGACTGTGCAAAATTTCGAAGTAATCCTAGCGTTTAAAGTGGGTAAAAGGATGGGTTATAAATGGAACACCCCATATTTTACTATATATATATACAGTGTGGAAACCTATATATGATTTTTCACTTGTTTTTTATTATTCCATAAAAGTGACGCCTGCGGAATTATGTGGGGTGGATAGTTTTCATTGAAATGCTCTGTATACAGTGCTATTCAAAATTCCATCCACCCTCGTATCTTTTGAACGGCTACACTTACATTAATAAAATTTGGAGGGTGAAAATAAAGTGTTGTAAACTTCTCTACGAATGGTAACAGGTGACGTAATAGTAATAGATGACGTCACAGTGCCACTATGGCCAATAATTTTAAATAGGACCTTATGGCAAGTGATATCTCGTTTGAAAGGCATTGACATTGGCTACATAGCCATATTGATTTTGTTTGGGTTTAAACTAATTTTGACGGATAAATTGAATAAAAAACAAAATTATTAAAATTATTTTTTCAAATTTAATCAACAATCAACAATGGATTCTTATAGCAAGTGTTCGAAATGTGCTCCGTCTACTTCCTGACAGTAAAACATCCTATTAGTAAACTCTTGTCGTACTCGTTCGAATATGTCAGCTAAAATTGCATTGCATTCTTCAATAATTCTTTCATTCAAAACGCCAATGCTATCTGGTGCCGTAGTATAAACCTTGGATTTCAAGTACCCCCATAGAAAAAAATCTAATGGTGTCAGATCTGGTGACCGAGGTGGCCATTCTACAGGACCTCGCCGGCCGATCCATCTACCTCGATATTCTTCATCCAGGTAACGTCTTACTGCTCCATAATAATGTACAGGAGCACCATCTTGTTGAAATGTTATTTCCAGATGGCCGAATTCATCTGGATTATCTTCCAGAATTCCAATAATTAACGGCTCAATTGCATTTTATAACATCTCCAGATACACTTCACCACTTAAATTTGAATTTAGGAAGACAGGACCAACTATGTGGTTTCCCAAAATACCTTCCCAAACATTGACTTTTTCTGGAAATGGGGTATGCTGTTCACGAAAGGTGTGAGGATTTGTGTCACTCCAATACCTTACATTTTGTGTATTCACATTTTCATTGAGGCAAAAAGTACTTTCGTCACTAAAACAAACTGTTTTTGTGTAATGTGGGCTTTGACTAATTTTATTTGTCATATATTAACAGAATTCGAGTCTTCTGTCGGGGTCGTCATCCGAAAGGTGGTGCACCATTTTCAACTTGTATGGATGAAATGTATTTTTAGCCAACACTCTCTGTACTGTACTTTTACTAACTTCACAGATAGACGCAACTTTAGCTGAAGAGGAAGTAGGGTTTACTACCATTTCAGCAACTATATCAATTTTTTTATCGTCACTAAATGTTGGTAGACCAGATCGTTTGGCATCCTGAACACTACCTGTTGCTTCAAACTTGTGAAGAAGCTCCCTCAAATAAGTTCTCGAGATAGGGCGATCTGGGTATCTCTGATTAAATAAACGTTCCGCTTCATGGAGACTCTTTCTAGATTCACCAATTATTAAGATAGCTGCTACTTTGTCGGCTTGAGTACGTATCATTTTGCCTATGTAAACTCTTAAACGTCTTGTTGAACAATAATAAAATTAAATATTTAAGCTATTTAGAAAAACTTTGCAAGGCAACATACTATTGAATTAAAAACGTCAATTTTTTTGACAACTAACCAGAGGCGGACTGAAAAATCTTCAATATTTAAATGTGAAATGATAATTTTGGTATTTATTTAATTCATCCGTCAAAATTAGTTTAAACCCAAACAAAATTAATATGTCAATGCCTTTCAAACGAGATATCACTTGCCATAAGGTCCTATTTAAAATTATTGGCCAGAGTGGCACTGTGACGTCATCTATTACTATTACGTCCCCTGTTAACATTCATAGAGAAGTTTACAACACTCTATTTTCAATCTCCAAATTTTATCAATGTAAGTGTAGCCGTTCAAAAGATACGAGGGGGGGGAGGGGACTTTTGAATAGCACTGTATAAATATTATAGTTCAATTTTCATCAGATGCATATTCAATTATTTTTTATTCACGATAAAAATTACAATGAATTATACAAACAAAGGCACGTTTTGTAAGAAATTTTGTCGATTATTTTTGTGTCTATTTTGATTAGGCAATCGTGATGATTTTTATGGCTTTTTGATGGCTTGGTTCATTTGAAATATGCGCTTTGAATAACAAACAGCACCATATCCTGCAATTTTAGTACAAATTCATTACAAAATGTTTATACGAGTGTGTACGGCTCTATTTTATGATGCATCTAAGCGCATCGAGTTTATAATTTGTATAAAATTGGTAACTACCTAACCAACCAACATACAATGATCCATTCCAAATATTTGAAGTAACGGCAAGGCTATGTTAAAGTAACATTACACAAATATCGAATAGATTTATGTACAGCTTCCTGTAAATAAAATAACATTTTAGTAAAGCGTGCTATGAATAGATGTCGAAGGTAATAGTTCAATAACGCTTCAGATAGTCTTTGAAAATCAAAGAACAAAGACCGTTCCCTAAGAAGCAACAATTATTTCCCTGGCTATATGCTACGGAGGACATTGAATTATACTTGAATGTTCAACGAGGTTGGTATATCTTCTAGATCAATTAATCGCTCCTCTTAGTTTAAAAATAACCTGCAGGGTGCAAGTCGGACCCGCGCACACAGGTTTCCGTACCATCATCTACACATAGATTCAAAAGTTTTGCATCACCTTCTTCGGATGCGAAGGAATTTTTTTGCGCTAACAATTTTTTTGTTGGCTTCTTTATCAATGTTTACCATTTCAATATGTTCCATATTTTTTGCAATATACAGATGTTTACAGTTTTTTTTGTAAGATAACATTTTTAGTGCGATCATTTTAACATTCAAGGCATTTGATTTTTACAAGTGCAAACATGAATCGTCAAGTCATAAGTGAGATTGACCGTGCAAGAATAGTGGCTTTAGTTAAAGAAGGTCATTCTCAAAGGTTCTTGGCAAACAGAGTTGGCGTTTGGCGAAGTGATGTGTCTCGTGTATGGAACCGGGAACCGGTATCTCCAGACCAATTCTCTTCGTGATAGGCCTGGAAGCGGTAGAAGGCGTGTTACTAATCAGCGGCAGAACCGCTATATCCACTTAACTATCCGAAGAAACCCGACCATGGCAATACCAGCACTCCAAAGAGATATGAGACATGCGTTGGGAGTTCAAGTATCGATCTCGACATTACGTACGAAGACGAATACTTGCGACAGGTTTGAGGTGTCGCCGACCAATAAGAGTGCCCAGACTACAACCTGAGCACAGAGTTAGCCGACTACAGTGGGCTCAAGAACACGCGGCCTTGCCTAAAGAATTTTGGAATTCGGTGTTTTTTTCCGACGAGACAAGGATTTGTTTGGTACAAGATAGCCATCGAATACGTGTGTGGCGGGATCCAACGAGAGTTGCTCAGCTTGCCCATGCTCGCCCCATGTAGCCCTTCAGAGGAGGAAGTGATATGTTTTGGGCTGGTATCATGTTAAATGATCGCACAGAATTAATTCATGTGGAGGAAACGATGACTGGTGAGCTTGTTCATGCGGCACAAAAAGAATGGCGAAATATTCCTCAACAGAATATCAATAATTTGGTAAACAGCATGGGCAGGCGACTTCAAGCTTGAATAAATTCTAGAGGTGGAAATACTCTTTATTTAAAGTTCTCACTTAACCTTTGCTTTAAAAAGAATCAAATTCAATTTCTAAGAATAATTTTTATGTTATGTTTATTATTGGATAATAAAAATTTTTGACAAATATACACGTTTTTTTTTAAACTAATTATTTGATTAATCTCTGATCCATTTATAATGAGCACATTTTTTTTTCGGAGATTGAGGGTGAGGCAAAACTTTTGAATCTATGTGTATAATAATATAACTCAATATTCTGTGAACATTTCAAGCATCTACCTATTGTTATTTCACAAAGTCACATATTATGTTGTATGGGATATCCCTTAAATATTCAATTTAATCTTCTTTTCAGTATTTGTTGTTATAGGGAAAACAGAAATATATTATCTATGAAAAGATGCAAGCTAGAACCAACCCCGTTTAACTTTGAAGTATAATTCAATGTCCTTCGTGGCGTATATCCAGGGAAGTGGTTGTTGCTTCTTAGTGAATTGGCTTTGTTCTTTGATTTTCAAATAGATCTTTGAAATATTATATTCACGTACACTTCAAAATAATTGGTTGTAGTTGTAAATACAAAAAAATACAAATATACATACATATTACAACAGTTGAATGAACAGTATTTCTAGTTGGTACAAACAAACGTTTTCTACATAAATAATATTAATTAGCTGTATTACGTGTACATCTATTGTATGTAATTTTTGTAATTTGGACATAATGCATTGTGGGAAATGTGCATTCTAAAAATGTACTGTATACGTACTACAGTGAAATATGTATTCTGAACTTTCCTCAGTTGGTAACGTACTTCAACCGTTTTGTGTATGATGGTTGGGAAGACAATATGTGTTACTGTTGCTCATCAGTAAAGTTAATTTTGATTTTTAACTTCCTACATTCTCGCATTGAAATACTAGGCCACGGTAATCGGTTAGATAGCCACTTCCAATTTTGCAGTAATTTGCCTCTTCCGGTTTTGTTGTGAAATATTTTTTTTATAATTCTGGAGTGCTTTTTTGCATACAATTTTTATGACACTTTTTCAATTAGAGTTGATTGGTTTGCGTTTGTATATATCTTTCTAGTGTGAAGGGAATAATGTTTTACGCAAATTGATGTGAATGGAAATTGCTAGTAATTTCAAGCTAAATTTTTTCAACGTGTTTTTGGAATATGAAAATTTATAGATATACATTAACAATATTCAATTATGTCAAATTTAATAAACTGAACATACGAGTAGAGTGTTGGAAGATGTGTTTCGAATTGAGTTTTTTTTTAAATGAATATTTTAAATGTCCAAAGTAGTTTCAAATTGGATACGATAGCATTGGATAATAATATGGTAATTAGAATTATTTAATTGGCTACGTTTCTCAAATGACACGGCTAAATGTATATTATCCTGCTCATTTTAATTGAAAGGGGCCTAAAAATTCGACACTCTGTTTAAATCGATAGATGGATTGGACGAGGAGGGCCAGTCAATTGACCTGCAAGACCGCCCGATATGAATCCATGAGATTCTTCTCTCATCCTCAGTTTATGCTGTTTCTAACAAATGCATGTGCAAGGGCTAATACTTTGAGAGCCTACAACAACAGGCAGATCAGGATCTACAGTGACAGTCAAGCCGTCCTTAAAGCACTTCAGAGCTATAGGGTGACATATCGGTGGGAATGCGGCGAAGAACTTAGAAGACTGGCGACTCGGAACAGTGTAACACTGGAGTGGGTCCCAGGTCATAAAGGAATCGCAGGCAATGAAAAAGCTGACGAACTTGCAAGATTAGGATCGTCAACTCTGATGAACGGACCCGAACCTGCTGTGGGCATACCCAGATGCTTGACGAGGTCATGGTTAAAGGGTAATTGAAAGAACAACACAATAAACACTGGAAGAATACGACCAGGCAAATACATGGGAAGAAATTCATAAAAGAACCATCGGAAAAAGTAGTGGAAGAACTGCTCTCAATGAGCAGGAACAAACTACGCACCATAACGGGGCTACTTACGGGACACTTTCCCACGAAGGAGCACCTAAACAAAATAGGGCTGTATAACGGAGACCTTACATGCAGAAGATGCAAAAAGGATACCGAAACAGCTCTGCATATACTATGCAACTGTGAGTCGCTGGACCACAGAAGGCAGAAACTGTATGGCAGAACCCAAATGACACAAGAAAACTTCTACAACCAACCAGCAAAGAACCTATATGAGCTAATACAGGGAACGGATTGGCTGAATAGGTTGTAGTCAGAACACTAGGAGTATCCACAATAAGCCCAGGAGGCTGAGGTGGTACCGGCGAAGGGACGGCTCCTTAAAAAAAATCGGGAAATAGAAAAAAACAGGGACCTGTTGGCAATGCTTTTTCGCTAATTCAGGATAACGCGCAAAAATGTTAACACAATACCTCGAAGATATTGGTGTCCCAAAAATAAAATAGTCTGCGCAGAGCCCAGATTTTGATCCTATTCACCATACCTGGGAAGAGCTGTGAGACGTCGCATTCCTGCTCTATACATTGTACCTAGAGGGTAAAAAACGGACTCTATTACTAAGACTTCACTGTCCATCCGTCTGTACGTCTGTAATTCATTAACCGTAATAGTTAGACTCTGAAATGTTCACAGATGTTATAGTTTGCAACTATAACGACAAATACAGAAAAACAGAATAAAATAAATATTTAGGGGTTTTTCCATATACAGCAAAGTTGATTGAGGAAATAGCTAAAGTAGCATTCGGCTACAGGTATATGCTTGAAATATTGACAGAATATTGAGCTATATTATTTCAGATAATGGTACGAAACCCTTCGCACTTGGCCGGTTATATTTAAACTAAGAAGAGCGATTTAAGTTTAAATTGGCATTTCTGCTTCCTTGTGATTGGTTATATTTCCGCCCATTTCACACAGCTCTTGATACGACTGGCAAAGGCATTTGTCAATTTTGTGTTTATTCATCACTCATTACTTCAATCTTCATTGGGTTTGTTCGTAGAGCTGTCACAAACGGTTGGAAATTGGACGACACACGAACAGTGAATAAAAATCGCTCACAGAGATGCTCTGTGCATGGGTAGTCCAGTTTCCAACCGTTTCATATCAAAACTTCTGTTTACTTATAACTTGTGCTGTACATAAGCCTCAAATGTTAATAAAGGATAATTTTAATATAGTTGTATTTTTTACATCAAGTCAAATTGAACACAAACTTGATATAAAAGTCTGAGCACGAACCTTTTAGTGATAAGAATGAGGTTTCTTGAAATGCTAGTTTAAAAACAAGTTATAACTCGCCAAGATCTCCGATTAATACTTACTGAATGATCGACCAATTTTTCCCAAAACGAATTCAAAACGTACAGCTTTCTATACCATATCAAATGGGGAGTGTCATACAGAATATGGTTTCACCAAAATTTGGTTTAGGTTCCAACATTATGTTAAATGCTTTAAATATAGTCTTGCCAATTTTCTGTGAATTGAACGGCACATGGGCGACGACCCAGCACTGTAGTGGAACGCGTTTGATGCGATAATTACAGTCAAGCAGTGTCAAACATGGTTAGTACTTGGATGGGTGACCATGCCAGGGAAAACCATCGTATAGGGCTTATACAGCCTTCAGCTTCCTAGCATATCACAGCTCGCAGGCATTATACCAATGAGCACGAGGTAGAATGTAGATATGTCGTCTTTCGGAGGAGACGTAAAACTGAGTTCCCGAGTCCATAGACGTTGGGCTCGTTAAAGAACGCTACCACTGGTTGGAACACTAGTGGATTCGCCAAAATTTTCGGTTAGGGGTAGAGTGCTCCCGGCGTCGGTGATTAGCCTCAGTCGCAGAAATCCACCGACATAAAACAAAATCCTCCTTTTTTTCCTTTGATAAGTAAATTGTTCATTTCCCTCTACACTTTTTCCATACCTTCCCGTCTCCTCTTATTTTTTCTCTTCCTCTTCTCATTCTTTTTTATCATATCCTTCTCGCATTCTTTAATATTATTCCTTATTTCTTCACCGTCTGCCTTTCAACTTTTTCCATTTTGTTCCTCTCTTTGCCTTCCCCTTAATTATTTTTTTCGGCTACTTCTAATTTTTATTTCAGTTTATTCTCCACTCCCTTCATTCTCTTTCCCACTTTTCTTCATCTTGCTTTCTTTTTCTCAGCTTCCACGTTTTCCTTTTTCTCTCGTTATCTTTCCCTTCATTGGCTCCATCACCCTTTCCCTTATCTCTGTTACTTATTCTTGCCGTCTCCTCTGATTTTATCTACCCTTTCTCTACTCGTTTCTTTCTCCCTTCTCACCTTTTCTCTTTTCTCCAGTTCTACCTTTGTTTCTATTTATTTTTAATCCCACTTTTTCCCCTTCTTTTGTTAATTCTATTATAGGGTCCATACAGCCTTCAGCTTCCTAGCATATCACAGCTCGCCGCATTATACCAATGAGCACGAGGTAGAATGTATACTTTGGCAAGTTTATCTGAAACCGTGGAAGGAATGCAGTCGAAAACATTCGACATTGCCACGTTTAACTATGAAAAAGTTGAAGTACTGATTATGTAGTGATAATAATTATAAATGAGTCTTTTTATTATTAACAATATTAAAAATATGATTGAACGTTAATTTCATAATGTGCTTGTTTCCTTGGATTTATTCTATTAACATTATTTTCCAATTCATGAATATTAATTAATTTTCCAAATTTGATATGGGCTTCTTAAAGCTCTGGCAACGTTGTATGAAAACCATAATGACCACACCCTCCGATTACATAATTGGTGATTTTTATCGACCAGCTGACTTCTTATTGGCAAGCGAGTGCGTATGTTCTTCCCACTCACTTCGTCAATTGACTGATATTGATTTATCCAGTGGCGTTGTTATTGTCAGTTACCTTTGTAATTTCAGTTTTACTTGGTAAAATAGGTACCGTACGCCATTTGTACGTTTGACAGATATACGCCATGTTTTTCCTCGCCTCTTACCGATGCCCCGTAGCTCCAGTTAAACTTGCCAAACTATAGATATGCCGTCTTTCGGAGGAGACGTAAAACTGAGTTCCCGAGTCCATAGATGTTGGGCTCGTTAAAGAACGCTACCACTGGTTGGAACACTAATGGATTCGCCAAAATTTCCGGTTAGTGGTAGAGTGCTCCCGGCGTCGGTGATTAGCCTCAGTCGCAGAAATCCATCGACGTTAAATAACAGAATAAAAAAAAATAAACGGTACATCTATTTATTAAATATCCTCTTATTGATGATGAGGTTTGTCTGAATTCGGAACTGGTACAATTTGATTGAGGGACCTGTTAAGTGGTTCTTTAGATCCGGAAATTCCATTAATAGAGTTTTCTAAGGATGCAGATATACTGTTTTTGAGTGTCGTATGTATGTCTTTGTCAAAACTTACTAAATATAGTGTATTTATTGTACCTGAATGAAGATCTCTCAACTAAATAACATACTTATGTGTTGTGCCTTATCATAAAGTGTTTCATGTTAGGTTTTCAAATATTATAGCCAATAAAATGAGATAAAAAAATAGTGCCTAATTTAATAATAAGAACAAAAATTATACGTACCAATGAAATGGACTAGATTGAGAAGGGCTCTTACCTAAAACAAAAATTTAATTATTTATTTACGGGTAACACCCAGTATTTTATAAAAACAAGGACAAAATAGGTTAAACGTGTAAAATAAAATTTAAGCTTAATATAGGTAAGTAAAAACAATTATGACAAGGAACTCAGCGAACAGTAACAACAAAAATTAATAATCACAATACAATATTAAAATACCATTTTAAAATAATGCAATCCCAATCCTATATAAGATTTCATATCTCGTAGGAATTGCCTAAGAGAGTACCCAGATATGTTGAAAAAATCCAGATCCAACCTGTTTGCACTGGATAAAATTCTGCTTATTGCAGCAAACCTCCCATAATTACATCTATGTAATGGAGCTGCAAAAGTATGATCATTTCTTGTGGACCTATAAGGGACATGGAAACCAATGCGGGATAGTAATTGCGGGCAGTCTATATCATAACAGAGTAAGTTATGGAGAAATTTTATATCAGCTTGAGATCTACGAATTGAAAGTTTGTCTAGACTGAGACAGTCTCTTATCTCTTGATATGTATTAGTTGATACAGGCATTCCAATTTTAAACGACATGTACTTAATGAATTTATTCTGAACTTTCTCCAAGTTGTTTAATTATTAAATTAATATTAGTAATGAAATGTTACTTCTTTCAATCCCCTTCCACGCTCAATGATACTGTCTGGTTTGGATAGTCTTAAGAAATTTTTGATATAAAGAAACTGAGTTCTCAACAGTACAGCGAACCCAACATGTTGTTACATGCTGGGAGCGGTGCACGAATACAGAGTCTCGATGACAATACTTAGTGCTAGGCAAGGTCGATACTTGTACAAGGCCATATATCATGGCTATGTTGACGCACCACACATAGCCTAGAGTCTACTTAGGCATCCAAGAAATCTTTTTTTTTTTTAGCGGACTGCATTGAGCATGACAGCATGTACTAGAGAATAATAAGTACCCCTTGGTATGGACCATGTATGGACGACAGAATGCAAAGGTTGTTGATAAATATGATAAATGTCTCACCAATGACAGCAATTATGTGAAAAATAGTTATTCATGATACAAGTGCGTGAAGTTTTACTTTTGCTCACGAGTTGCGAAAATGCAAGGAACGAGCGTAGCGAGTGCCTTTTTCGCAACGAGTGCGCAAAAGAACTTCACGCACAAGTGTCATACAAAAGTTTATCTACGAGCACATGAAGAACAAATAAAAAAATGTGCTCTGAAGGGGTTAAAAAACATAAAAATGAATTTTCCATAAACAAATATATACACAACGAATTCTAATTATTTAAATTCATATTTACAGTAAAATGAGGACAATTATTCAAATTACTAATTATAAAAATTGGGTAATTTTGTCTTTTTTCAAAGTAACAAATATTTTTTACTATGTCTGACACTTCTATCAATATTGTCACATCCACACTACACCAGTCGCGCGAAATTTAAAATAATTGATAATATTCTACAAAAGAAAAAGTTAAATGAATGGGTCAGTATCCATCTATACTGAAGGGTATTCATTCGTTCATTCATTCATACGTTTGGGTTGGGCTCAGGCCCAGGCACTTGAACTGAATATTTGTATCATCATGTTATCTACCTGCTTCCATTCCAGAAGCTTCGTGTCTTCTATATAGGCCACCAGTTTGCGTGGAGGAATCTTAGGTAGTTGTGATGGTTGTGTCATTTTCACTTCCGTCTGAGTTCTTGTGAGTTTTCACAGAAGCAGAGTATGTTAGTAGATGTTTTATCGTAGAGTTCATATTTTCTGCACAAAGGTTCACCAACTTTGCCCATCCTGTGCAGATGCTTCCTCAGGGTACATTGTCCAGTCACCAAGTCGGTAACTGCTTTCAAATTTCTCTTATCTAGTTTTAACAGCCTGGACAAGAGTTCCTTGTATAACTTATTCAGTAGACTCCTAGTATGGAGATGTCCTTGTGTCAGCCTCCATTAGAGTTGGTGTTCCTCAACTAGCCAGTTCCCGACTTCCCCTTTTATGTAATCCTTTGTGATTCCACAAAACGGATCCGCACCTGTGAAGGCTCCTTTAGAATCACTCCTTAAGGGTATTGTAGTGATGAGAAATAAAGTGTAACAAAAAAATTCCAGAAACTAATGGAAATTCAATAGTTCTTAACTGATTAATTTCCAATCCCAGTATCCTAAGAATTTAAAAACCTTCAGGAAACAATTTTATTGTAGATTTTCTTGTCCTATTTGGAAAGTTACGAAAATGTGTGATACTTTCTATTCAGCTCAGAGAAATGGTTAATTATCCGCTGATAGAAAGATCTTCGAGGAACCTTCTTACTAATTAAACATTTCAAATGAAGGAAAATTCGATTTGTTACGTCCTTCTTTCCTGTTTCTCTTGATGAGAATCGACAAATATTGGTTTCCTCTGATTTTTATTCGATTACACTTTAAATAATAGATGGACTTTCGTTTAAGTAAGACGGTTTTTTTAGTCCTCAGAACAACCTTAAGTGCTTTTATTTTCGGTCTTTATTTAATTCAACTTTTTTAGATCTAATAGATATCTCAACTTTAATTGACTTTGAATAAAATAAACAGCGACCTGTTGAAACTTCAAGAAATATAATATTTGACGAAAGGTGATAAAGTCTGAGCGTGCTTATTTAGTATATTAAAGTATAAGTTTCGGTCCTGCATCTGATGTGGAAAGAAAGCAGTTAAATCGAGGGAGCG
>CAJUYG010001211.1:69585-85097 GCA_910591675.1 Galerucella calmariensis
TTGAAATATGATGTGGTTTAGGTTTAGCAGTCGCCGTCGGCTATTCGATAGTTCAATACATATTATATATTTTCATTAATCAACATTCAGAAAGTATCGTACTTTATCCATTATTGATCGTACCCTAAGATCATTTATCGTATAAATACGATAATTATCGTACGTCTGGCAACACTGCAACACTTGTCAACTATAACCGAAAACACCAATGACGAGGAATGAATACAATGAAGCGGGAGATTTAAACAAATCTGTCACTCTGAATTCCATAATATATACGTATAGGTAGAGGATTTATCACGATTGTAGATACTATCTAATAAAATAGATAGGATACAAATCAGTCAGCATATAGTAGGTACCTATTGAAATCAAATATATACCGTGGTAGGAAAAAAATGGTTTCGAAATTTCCATAATATGTATTTCTATCGCTGGTTAACGGTGAACACACCGTGATGGACGGCCGAATCAAATCGTCTTTGGCTAACTTTGTTTCGAAAGGGTGTGTATTAAAATTTCTAACTTAACTATTATTTCCAAATAACTTTTTATCAAAGTCACAGAGCAGACGTTATACCGACGTCGTTGATATGACGTCATTACATCGACGTTGTACCAAGGTAAATACACTGACCTATGACGTCTGTATCCAAATATCACCAAATAAGGACGTCGCCACGACGTGATGTTTAGTCAGCTGGTTACCTGGGATAGTTTACTGATAGTCATTGCATTGGTCCCAGTTACATTGGAAAAAGATGGCAGGTCTACTACTACTACTACTAAATGTGCAGGCGAGCCTTGTCCTGGACAACTCAAGCCAAGGTTCCGACACTGAGGCCACTGGCGGGCCCATTGTGCCAATCCTGCTACCTAGTCATCCATGAAGCCGAGCCCTTCAATAAAGGCCACAACCTTTTTCAGTGAATGCCTGCTTGTGTCTCCAGGAGCCATGACAATGACTCCGAAGATTCGCCTGCGTAATACAGCCCAGAGTGGACACTCTAAGAGAACATGAACTGACGTTTCATCAGTCATGCCGCAACCCCTACATAGGGAACTTTCCTCTACTCCTAGATTGTAGAGGTGCTTCCTCATACAGCAGTGCCCTGTTAGGAGTCCTGCTATCTTCCTTAGCCTACTCCTTGGTAGTTCAGTGGCTGCCCTGGCGTGTCCATCAGTCCATCCCTTCAGTAGAAGTTTGGATTGTCTAGGACCCTGCAGAGCATTCCAATGAGCGAGGTGCTGATTCCTCAGCCACTTCTTCGTCTCCTTGCGGCAGGTCTATGTGAACTTATGAATATATGTTTTGGGAGGTTTTTCGAACGGGCATGAGCAATGTGGTTCTTAAATTGAGTTTATACAATACTTGCTGTTTCACATTGATGGAATTTCTTAGAGTTCAAGACTCCAATAAACAAGGGATTCATTGACTGATGATGAAAAGCTGTCTACAAAGAGCTATTTTTTGATGAGATGAACACAATATTGGACTGTAGTATAACTAATATTCCAAATGCTTCCCAAGGTTTGTCCTAGCCGATTGGTTAGCATCATAGAAAGTTTCCGTTTAAAACAGGAATAAAAATTATTTTCAATTATCTAATTATTGTTGTGTTTAGGGTATTGAGTATTGAGCATCTGTATTATATAGCTTCGTATATTTGATTATATGTGAAGTAATTTTTTTGTATTTCAGGTCGTCAACATGAAAATAAAACGATTTTGAGAGCCATTCTTTTTTATGGTACTTTATAAAACTGAATAAGATCTGAGAGTCAATGTTAAGTTTGCACGTAAACTACTTTTTTACGGTTTTAGATATCAAATATCCTGGTGGAGAACCATGAAAGACAGTATTTGTTGTTCTTTGTTTGATGACACGGAGAAAAATAATAACATTTAACATCCGTAATCTGGTTCTTGTTCAATCACCATGGGATGTATCATATTGGTTTGTTTCCGTATTTTTATGAAAATAAATCTGATGACTTATGTGGTCCTCAAATAATATTTATCCACAATTTTGAGTAGTTTCTCAATACATAATTTCTACAAACTACTTAAATTGGGTAGCTGATATTTTGTATAAATTCCAAATATCGGAGTAAGTATAATGAACGGGAAGAAATAAAGAGTTACATAGACTTTAACAGGTCGGCTATATTGGTTTGGAGGACAATCGATCAGTTTGGCAAGTGCTGCAAGTCAGTTGGTTGCAAGGCAGGATTTGTAGAACAATGTCAATGTGATAAATATTTTATTTAAAAATAATAAGAACTTTACAAATAACACATGGCGCAGTCAGTTAGCTCAATATTATTTAGGATACTCAAGCAGTCATTACAAGAATTGGTTCTTGTGTGAACAGTTTTAAAGTGGTATGGGAATGTCGAGAAAGAAAAATGGGAAACTACAGCTAAGTGAGATCAAAAGAATGCCAAAGCTAGACAGGAGTCTTAACAGAATACTGCTGATTGAATGGGCACCTAAGAAAGCTTAAATGTAGAATGCAGATACAATGGAATGAAAAAAGCCTCCATTCTATTACTTGTGGAATGGTTGGATTTGCAAAATCTCAGTGCAAAACATCTTGGAGAGAGTTGGACAGAAGAGAAAGTCTTACCTAAACTAAAGCCTGCAGATTTCACAGAATTCCTCGAAACAATAGGACTTACTATACACTTCCATCAAGCACTAAGTTATACCTTCAACAAACCACAGAACTGTTTCGGATTTTGGGATAGATTTCAACCTCGGTTTCAACTTCATGAAACTATAAAATTGATTACAAATGGTGGAGGAATCAATTCAAAGTGTTGGAGATATGATCCTGTTAGGATTTGTAAACTTTTTCTTGGTGTATTTTTTTGTAAACATTGAAATTTAAAATATAAGATGCAGACGCTGACAGTGAAGACGTTAAACTTCACACTCGCAATAGCAAGCCAAGTTTCTAATTTTGTATAATGGTAGAGAAAAACAGTATAAAAATAAAACACTCAACTTTATAGAACCCGCTTGAAGCGATTTCATAGAAACAAGAGTATTACAAGATGTCGCATACAAATTTAATTAAATCCATCCGAAGCTTTCGAACAGTTTTTTAAAACATCTAACGGCAATATCTTACAAATGATCAGATATATTTTCAATAAGTTTCCGATGTTGTTTTTTTGATGATCCATTTTTTTCATGCTTTTGTATCTTTGAAGTTGAAGTCATAAAATAAATTATTTCGAATCACTTTGATGTAATTCTAAACAACACTGGTGAAAATGATATTTTTTGAAACTTTCTTTTTCAGCTGAGAATATAGGAACAAAGCTTCCGATTATTGTGCTTATTACATTGGTCTATATCCTAGTCCCAGACATCCCGAGTGGTTACGGACAGAGTCCTAAAATTATCATTATCACACAAATTATTAAAAAGCTACATATGACTATTTTCCATTAAATAAACCGTACTGTGGATTGTCCATATCGCACTTGAACTTCGTCCTCGTGCGATAAGGCCATCATATCCACACTAGTTGCACAAACTACTATTTCTATCAAAATATGCCCTTCTACATTAAGAAACAACCTGCCAAATGACAAATCAATTTATCCATCCATTTTAAAGTTATCGAATTAAAACATTCAAGTTTTCATTATTTCGAAAAGTAAGTAAATGTGCTCCTCCTCATATCATTTTGTCCAATTTTACGAGAGGAATCTACATGCAAACGTTGTAATTACCCTTAACGTTCGAGATGCTTATACCATTTTTTGCGCGATCGTATTGAAATAAATTCCGAATAAAATAATATAAATTTCTTCGAAATTAACGAAATGTCAAAAGTGACATTTATACTTCTCGATCAGTTTAAAATATATTTTGCATTTTGGTGAAATTGTTTTTATGCTATTTATTACTAAAGAACTAAAGTTCCAAAAACTATAAAAGTATATTAAGTACAAAGTGTCAAAACGTTACTTTAGTCACGAGTGCTTTATGAAACGAGAAACTCGAGATGTTTTTGACACTAGGTGCTTACTATTCTTCATCTACGCCCTCAGCAAATAAAAAGAACGTTAAAAAAACGAATTATATATTAATTATTGAAAAAATTATTATTAATAAAAACAGTATGAGCACGAATTGTTATCACTTCAACATTATCATTCACGTTTCCATTATCAGAATTCGAAGGCGATTGGTTAGTAGTAGATAACTCATTCCTATTCGATCTCGAGGAAGAACTAGCTTTGGAATATCTAGAATTACTAGAAGCACTGTCATCTGAACACTCATCAAAAGCCAATTCTAGCTCGGGTATTGTGGTATCCTCATCATCATTTTCGATGATAGTATCTAGATTTAAGTTAATTTCTGGATCATCGGGTGAGTTATATGAAGCTCCTAGCATTACTGGTATCTCAAAGTCGGTACAAACATTTTTAGCTTGGTTTTGAATCGATGTACTGAACCTTACTCTTTTTTTAAATTTGGATGCTTGAGGTATTTTCTGATTATCAACACCAGCGGATTCGTGGGTGAGAGTTGAGTTTATTATTTCATTGTTTGTGATAGGTTTTATGAAATTATTATACCTGAAAGGAAGTCTATGAATCCTTTTTGGCTTGCTTCTGGCAATGATTGTAGAATTAGTTTTTTTTCTCCCCCTTCTTCCAGCAGGTTTTTCTGGAAAGATCGGAATTTTTTCTAAAAGAACTATTGGGAGAAGTGATTCCGTTTGGGTGGACATATTGCTTGTGGTTAATCTGGAAGCACCTCGATTCATTGTAACAATATTTATTCATTCACTTATTCTGACAGACGCTTAGAATCTGACATTTCTATCGTGTAGTACGTCAATTCCAACCACAAGCTTTATTCGGGTTTTTGTTTCTGAACAGTCCGTAAACCAATCTGGAATTGCGCAGAACTAGCTGCGTACTTTATTCAGTCCAAAGGACTATTTTCGGACCGTTATAATATTGAACGAAGGTTGAAAAAACCCGAACCGACCTAACCTAACTACATTGACAATTGAAGATAACTCATCATCCACAAAACAGTCTAACCTATAGAAGTGAAAGTTTATAGGAGGACCTTGAATACAAAAATAAGATTTCAAACCCATCCACCTGAAGCGCTAGTTGCAATTGAGTTGTCGAAACAAGCCTGGTAGCTAAGGCCTTTAGCACGAGAAGAAGGAAATATTTCAAATTTCATCTTAGCTGTCATATAGTTGTTGTCACCATTGTCTTTTATAGATTGTTTCCTTTTGCCATTTGCTGCTGTTATTTGTGTTTTGATTAGGTACTGTAAGTGTTATTAAGTGTGATAATTCATAATATTATAATAACTTTATAATGGTTGGTGTGAAAGTGTTGCGTTCTTGGGTGTACAGACATTACATCAAAACGACATAGGTTTCCCAAACATGACCCTTTGTTGTTGAATGAATGGGTTACCTTTATTCGCAATCCAAAACTAATGCCCAATTTCACCAAGCATTTCCTAAAGTTAAGTAATACCTAAATTAGATTTTGGATACAAAAATTGCAACAAAAATTTTGAACCACAATATATTGTTATTGGGACAAAAAGGGGCCTCACTCGCAAAGCTGTTCGATCAATCCTTTCAGTGATGGGAAATACGTAATATTATCACTCTTAAGTATTACTTAGCGCGTGGTAAAATGTAAATTGCATTTAGGAATTCCTAAATTCGTTTTAGGTATTACCTGACTTTAGGAAATGGTTAGTGAAATCGGGCATTAGTCATTCAAAACTAACTTTCATTAAAAAAAGCTTCGCTTCGCTTCGAAATAGTTCTGAACCCATCCACTGCGATCGCTGAAATTCTTCTTCCCTTAGTCTGTTTTTCGGCCTCAGTTGCCTTGCCTATTTCGACAACTCAATTGCAACTAGCGCTTCAGGTGGATGGGTTTGATACCTCATTTTTTCATTCTGGGTAATCCTATTAGACTTTCACTTCTATAGGTTAGACTGTTTTGTGCTCATCATCATCACTGTATTGAATGACAGTCTCTTTCACAAAGTTTTCGTTTTTAATATTATCTTCTATCTTCTGGAATTATAAGATTATTGATCACATCAAGAAGAACATCATCTTCACTTGATGATGATGAACTATGTTCAAATATTTCTCCATTTGGTAAATATTAAATTTGAAAAGAAAAAAAGAAAAATAAACAACACACAATAAACAAACCTCTACCTCTAAAGGTAGATTCATACTATAGGTCCGGTCACGGTCAGATATCGGTCCGGTCACGGTCTTTTTTTTCCGATCCATTTACACTAGCAGTCTCGTGCCAGTCATTAAACAAGCAATGTTTTCCAACTTCACGACAAGAGATTTAGCCGTAATGGCTTACATTCTTGATGAAGATGAGAAAAATGAATATTTTAAAAAGAAGCTCAATAGGGGTTTTTGGGTGCATCCCATAAACATTAATAGAAAAGAAGAAGGAGAATTTTTTACTCTGTGGTTCTGTTAGCCTAAGTAGATGCTAACTACAAGTTCATTGCGGTAGACATTGCATCTTACGGAAAAAATAGCGATGGTGGCATTTTTGCCAATTCTAAATTAGGAAAAGGATTAGAAAAAGGAAAGTTGGATATTCCTGAAGATAAAGCATTACCGGACACAAACGTGTTTGCACCACACATAATCATCTCAGATCAAGCATTTCCGTTAAAAACATATTTGATAAGACCATATCCGGCATCTCAAGCAAATGTTGATGTGGAAAAAGAAGTTTTTAAGTATCGCCTCTGTCGTGATCAAAGAGTTGTAGAAAACACTTTTGGAATATTGGCCCAAAAGATCCGTTTACATTTTAGGCAACTAAACTCCCAATCCGGAAATGTTGAAAATATAATATTCTTCATAACTTTTTAAGAGACAACAGTTTGCCACGGGAATTAGGAGAAGAAGAGAAGCCGGAAGGAGAATGCACCTTAAAACCTTTGCCTGAGCAAGAAAGGAATGCGCAACAGGCTGCATTTGATGTAGGAGATGTGTTTAAAACCTATTTTAATTTTGAAGTTGGAAAAGTACCATGGCAAAAGAATTGAAATTAAAATTTATTATGTTTAGATATATTTACGAAAAAATCATCAATGTTTTATAGCTATTGGAAAATAAATTTGAAATCTAAATATTTGTTACGACTTACCTTTTCCTAATATTTCAGCAATTTCTTTCCATAATTTATTTTTATATACGTTGTCGGAATACTTTTTATTTCCGAAAGTATATAGTTCTTCAAGTTCTCTAATAAATTCTATTAATTTTTCATCCATTTAAAAAAATACACAAAATAATTAAAAAAGATATGGCACAAATCAAACGTAAATGATCTGTCTCTGACCGTAAACTTGTCCACACTTGTGATTTTACTCAAATGGCACGGTCTCGGTACGATCAAAATATTCGTAGAGAGAAAGACCGCGGTCATTTGACTGGATCGTTCCCTGACCGTTCCTATTAATGTGAATATTTTAATATAAATTGCATATCCTAATATTTGATCTGACCGTGCCCGGACCGTGATCTGACATATAGTATGAATCTACCTTAACACTCTAACCTCTGCGAATTTTCAAAATAGTTCCCACCCTTTGCAAATGATTTGAGCATGCCTAAGAAATAATCCGAAAATCGTCCTAGCTTGAGACGGGGACTGGCTTGGACGGTTTTCGAACCGACCAAGAACTGCTCTTGAATAAACCCGAACGCCAAACTGCGGGTGTCAAAACCTTAGGTCAAAACCATCCTGTTAAAACCCGAACAAGCCAATTCCGATTGCGCAAGCTCCGGACAGTCTTGGAACAATAATTGCATGAACCCGAATAAAGCAACAGAATAATAGTATATTACGTAACGAGTGCGGAAAGTGACAATTTTCACACGAGTGGGAAGTATTGTCTCACGAGGCGCAAATCACTTTCGCACAAGTATTGAACACTGTTTTTCCTACGACCAATCGATAATTGTCACAAATGATGTTTAATGTGATGGTTTTTTAATGAATATTTCACTTACACTTCACAAAAACTATTTCTATGCTTTGTGTTATAGTTTGAGAATAAACCTACTTTATTATTTTTCACTTTCAACCCCTGTCCGAGGTTGCCAGACAATTTTATCAGAATTTCTTATGTTGGTTTGTCGTTATCATTTCATTCGCATTTTTTAGTTTGTTATTTACTGGACATCTTGAAATTTATGTATTCAATCATAAACATTTTATAATTTCTGCTCTTATTTTTGAGTTGAATGTAATCTTATGCAATAAACAACTTATCAACATAATTTTATGCCAACTACTGGAAAAAAATTACAGCGTGGCAACGATGTAAAACATCTGTCATGTTTTGTTATTGCAAACTTATCGTAAATGAACTATTTTGAAAACCAGGAGGAGTGATTTGAAATTAAGTTGGCAATTCTGTAGACCTTTGATTGATCAGATTCCGCCCAGTTTCACACTACACTTTTTAATATTGACATCAGCTGATAGTTTTCATTTTTGAAGTTCTGACAGATAGATATACTTAATATGTCATCGCATCCGCTCCTGTTATTTCATTACTTTAACTTAGTTTCGTTAAACTGTTCCTTTTAAAACTTCAGTAAGCATTTTATTATATATCTGCAATTATGGATCGTTCTACTTCGAGTGCCAGCCCCTCGCTTAGTCCGGAAAAACAATATGAGTGGTGAACTTATAGGTTATTTAGAACCGTCAACAATAAAATACATATTATATCATATTATATCTACAATTTCTCAAGCAATTGGTAAGATTAATACTTTTATATTAACATGGTATTGAGAATAGTTCTGGGAGATATACAGTAGTTAAATGTCAATAAAAACTGATGCTGGCCTAGTGTGTCGAGTACTTCAAGTATTACTTGATCTCACACTACACGACTCTATACCAATTGATCATTGTGCCCGCCGCCTAATCCTAGTCAAATAAAGCGAATTATAAGGTACGTAGCACATTTTAAAACGTTTCAAGGCTCTGCTTTGAGTACGCTGTTGTATATTCTGCATAGCCAAAGTGTTTTCAAAATGGTTTAAAACGTAATGGTGGTGTATAGAGTTTGTTCAACCATCCTTTGCCGTTACATCATACATTGTCCAGCTTGCTCTCTCAGTCTTGAAATGGATGAGACGGAATTATGACGTCATTAACGTATTGCTTATCTAAGGTCGACATAAATTTTATCTGTTACATTTGACAGTTCAGTTGTCATATTTTGAAAACAATTCTAAACATTTGTCATTGATTACAATTTTGAGGTTAAGTTCAACTAATATAAGACTTATGTAAAACAGCAGAATACGTCACCGATTATGACGTAACGGCAAAGGATGGCTGAACAAACTCTACTTTCCGATGCTTTGTCTACTCCAACTGTGCTATGGTTGAAATAATACCCTTCTTGGTGTGCGTCATCGATTGTGACGTATATAAGGGTTTTCGGCATGTCGTTTATTTTATTTGCTATTTTGACATATAGCTAACCTTAAATTTGATAAATAAAATCATCAGGATCGTATTAAGCCAAAGCCGAGAAGGCTATGAAATTAATAATTACCAGCTTCTTTTTCTGACTGAAAATACTTGAGATCTTTCAAAATGCTGATGTTTTTTCGTGTATCTAGGCATATTTTTGTATTATTTAGATAAATATAACAATAAGATTAATATTCACTTCTCATAAATAATAATTTACCGTAAGCAACAAAGTACACACCTGACAAGAACTGTCAGTGTGACAGTAGAAAAAGACGTAAGACACATTGCCGCTACGAACGTTACGCCATAGTATTTTAACCTCGCGATTGATAGGTTGCGCTGGCGCGTAATCTAAACATCAACCAATCAAATTTTTGTAAGTTAAAGATTAGGGTAAACGTTTGTAAAACATTCAAACGGTTCATTATTGTGATATATTGATTAGGATTAATCACAAACCTGCCTTTTTTTCATTTCTTCCTACGTAATGTGATAGAAGGAGATTAACAATCGATGACGCACACCAAGAAGGGTATTATTTTAACTATATACTAGTATAATACTACTATACTATACCAGTATAATACCCTTCTTGGTGTGCGTCATCGATTGTGACGTATATTCGGGTTTTCGGCATGTCGTTTATTTTATTTGCTATTTTGACATAAAGCTAATCTTAAATTTGATAGATAAGATCATCAGGATTGTATTTAGCCAAATTCAAAAAGACTATGCAATTAATAATTACCAGCTTCTTTTTCTAACTGAAAATACTTGAGAACTTTCAAAATAATGATGTTTTCCCGTGTATTCATGCATATTTTTGTATTATTCATATAAATAAAACAATAAGATTAATATTCACTTTTCATAAATAATAATTGATCGTAAACAACAAAGTACAGACCTGTCAAGAACTGTCAGTGTGACAGTAGAAAAAGACGTAAGACTTATTGCCGCTACGAAATTAACGCCTAGCTTCATAGTATTTTAAACTCTCAATTGATAGGTTGAGCTTGAGCGTAATCTAAACATCAACCAATCAAATTTTTGTAAGTCAAAGATTAGGGTTAACGTTTGTAATACATTTGAACCGTTCATTAATGTGATATTTTGATTAGGAATAATCACAGACCTGCCTTTTTTCCATTTCTTCCTACGTAATGTGTTAGAAAGACATTAACAATCGATGACGCACACCAAGAAGGGTATTATTTCAACCATATCTACTCGAAGCATCACTGCCCGGTATCCACGAAGCATCAGTGCCCGGTATCCAGCAGTGAACGATGCTCAGTTGAATTTGTTCGGTGTAAATTTATAAAGCAGTTTTGGAAATCTTGTAAAATTATAATCATCCTAGTAAACATTATCGTAAACTGTAAATCCGTGGAATCTAAAACCATAATAATCAAGATGGAAAATAGGAAAGTTTCATCAAAATTAATAGCGGCACCGCGCCAAACTCAACTAGAGAAATAACTTTCAATTAACCGTGTTTATTTTAGCGGGAAACGGCCGTCTATGTACAGTGTGTTGTGCATAATTAGCTAATTAAGAAGAACATGACCTTAAACCTCTACTTACGTTCTGCAATATAAATTTGCATTCTACTCCTGTGGCTGATGGCGGGACTGGAAACAGGAAATCCTCTTAAAATTAAACCATTATATTGAATTATAGCAGCTGCTTAAACCTTATTACCAGTTAACTTATTAGAATGGGATTTTTGAGACATGCTGTTGGTTTTCAGAAAGCTATCAAATAAATTGGGATGAAAATTATCATTTTATGATGGAGATCCAAAAGTAATTAAAAAATATTTTAATTCAACGAGAATATACTGTTAAATATACGGGGTGTCTCTAAATTCATGAGACAAAATTCAGGAGTTGATTTCTCATTGCAAATTAAAATGGATCTTTTCTATAACAAAATTTCTTCAGCCCACACCTTTCCGAGATATCACCGTTGAAAGGTAGTGACTAAAATTGAATGTTTATTTTTTTTTTCTAAAATTTCAGTTGAGCTAGAAAGAAATTGTGTAATGTTCTGTTCTGTACTGTAGAACAAGTATTCAACAAGCATCCTTAAAAATCAAACAGTTTTTAGAAACTTAAGATTCGAATATTTGCTTCAAAACCAAACAAAACCAAATTTATCAAAATTCATTAAAAACAACAAATTTAAATCTTCCAAATTAAACAAATCAGGAGTTTATAAATTAAAATGTGGTCATGAAAACACTGTGATAAAGTTTATAAAGGTAGAGCTTTTATGAATTTTAAAACTAGAATTTCAGACCTCAAACGTAGCAACGATCATTAACAAGACAAGAAGGATCACTCTAAGCTCCTCCCCTCGTTATGCCTATTTCACTCGAATATCGGATGATACTGTGTATAAAGCACTGTAGTAAGTCTCCTACGCGCGGTATGTATAAACAGGTTGTCCGTCGTAGGGATATGTAAAGAAATATACCAGTTGTCTTTTTGAGTGAGCGAATTTTCATTTAGAAATAAAATAGACTTTTACGTACTTAGTGTTTTGTGTTTGGTTCTGCAAACAGAATGATGGAAAGGTATAACATACGTGGAAAAATGTATAAACAATACTTAATAAATAGGTGAAAAATTACTATTACCTCTGCTCTGTCTTTATGGGAAACCTTAAAATGCAGGAATTATTCATTTCTTTTAACAAGGAACCTTATTCATAATTGCATTGATTTTAACTCATTTGGTTAAATGCCTTTGGTTTTCGATGGTTCGTGTATCGATTCTCACAATTTTCGAATCGCGATAATTATTTTTCCCAGTACTCGTATTTTACTGTTAGGTAAGTTGGTACTCTTTGATGGCCTCAGATTTGAAACAACCTGTAATGACCTGTATACATTTTATATTAGATTTGCATTTGCAAACATTTTATTGTTAATTTTTATATCTAATAGTCTCATCTGTAGCTTACTACATTATTATTTTTTGATGTAACTTTCATTTTTCCCTTCATTTTTGCTACCAGTTCTTTTTATAATTATGTTTAGATTCACCATTTAAATATCCCGACGATATTCCCTTTTTTATTTTAATTCCCACTAACCGGAATAGGTTACAATAACAATAATTGCTAGATGCTTTTAAATCACCCTGGTAAGTGAACGTTTTAATCGCTAGCAGTTTGCATCTACCTCGTATAAGCACGAGCACGTGCACGGCTCCAGGAATTTATCGAAATCGTCGGCGCGCTTGTGTAAGCTGGACATGAAAGTTCCGACGGAGAGTAACCCTTCTTGTCTTGTTAATGTTCGTTGAACGTAGCTATGATTTCAACTACCCAAATCATTTATCAGCAAACCAACACACTTTTGATTCAAATTTTGAAATTTTGCATATAGAAGCCAAATCGCTGAGATTAAATCTTTTAGAAGCTCTAGAGATAAATAAAAACAAATATTCAGTTAATCTTCTTTACGACCAAATATATATCAACAATTCTCCTTTATTAAAAACCTTTTTACCCAGAAAAATTTCCGGTGAGATTATTGTGAATGAATTTCCAGGTAAACTTGTTAAACACTTCAGTTAATCCCATATTTAGACACTTTTTGCTTCTTATCTTCATGTAAGTAGATTATAATATTATTATTGTCAATATCCGTAAAATTCTGTATTAAGGCACTGTATAAATGAAAAAATTTTCATTATACCTCCACTCGTTTGAGAAAACTATACTCGATTTGAAATTGGTGGATAGTAATAAATCATTAAAATCCGTCAAACACGTATACAAAGTGGTCCCCCTAAATAGCCAAGTTTTAAATAGTTTATACATTGAAAGTATAGACCCTTTTACATTTATTAAACTGTCCATTCCTGTAGATCTGATAAGGGCGTCGAATACAAAGCTTAACCCGAGGCTCGAACAATAAGCGGTAGGATTCTACCTGTGATGTTTTGCACTCATGCACGTGCTTTCGGGTGGGTTTAAGTTTATATTAAACACAATAGTTATATAATTTAGTGAACATTCGGATGTGTGGCATAATTTGTTACCCTTGTATTTGAATAAATATAATACTAATAACAATAAAGCAACCAATAAACAAGTAAATTTGGAAAAATGTTTCTACTTGAAATTCTATAAAATTTATAGTAAGTCATTACATTTCTTCGCTTTAAATTAATCATCATCAGAAAATGAAATATCTGAGGGACTGTCTTCTTCCCCTAAATTGATAATAAGTGGTTCGACCGTTTTCTCCAGTAAACTATCCAATTGCCACATTTTTTCCTCCTCCTTTATTACATGCTCTATACATCTTTGCCACTTCCCCGCGTTGACTTCTTGAAGCGCTTCTTCAAAGAGTTTTTGAACATCACTCATTTTATAAGTGGTATTTTTTCTAGCCACATAACCTTTCACATGAGCCCATACCAGTTCGATCGGATTTAATTCGCAATGGTAGGGGGGGGGGAGCCGAAGCACTATTATATTTTGTTTTTTGGCCATTTCGTCAACAACATATTTTTGAAACCGATGTTTATGGGTGTTTACAATTGATAGCAACTCCTTTTTAACCATATTGTCCTACCTACCAACCTTTTTCGTAACAACCTGAAGTAACATTGTGTATTAATTGTTCCCGGAATTCTCGGCATAATTATTTTTACCTGTTATGACAATAATGATTACTATAAATAGGGTTCAAACCGGCACGTCAGGTAGGTGCGCCTATGGAATTGGCTGCTAAAAATGATTTATTACTATCAACCAATTTCAAATCGAGTATACTCTGTTAGCGAAAAGCCTCACAATTTTCAGTTTAATATAATGTAGATTTTAACAAATTAAGTTGGTTTATTTCATCATTCAGTATGGATCTAAATCATGTAAAAGCGTCATAGATTCAATTTTCGATATACAAAAGGTTGACATCACACGTTTGTAATCAGTATTTCAGCTAAGATGGCAGATTGTCACATTTTGTATTTACACTTTCCCCGAAATAAATAGTAAATATATAAGTGATTGCTCTAGAATCTTTGTAATCTATAAAATTGTTTCAAATTATTATTCCAGTTATTCTTAGTGACTGTCATCATGCCTATGACACGAGTCGTAATCCTATCTATCGAAAGAAGATTTTCCCTTCACTACTGAAAACCATCCCTTTAATAAAATGTTTTCCTTTAACAACTTAAAACATTTTCCATTTTACCGACGCAAATAAATTAGACTTTATTTCGTCCGCTAAGAAATTGAAGGATATGCATCGAAAGCAACTTAACAAAAGTCGTAAAGGATTTCGAGAAAATCATTTCACTTGCAAATTTGAATTCAGAAAGTCGACGGTCTATAATCCATCTTTTGTGGACAATTTACATTGAGAATATTTCATAACATGGCATGAAAGCTTAAAAAAAAAGGCGTATTTTTAGATAGAATTATTGGAAAAAAAGCCGATACGGCCAGATTTAATACCCTATGACAGAGATTTGACTAAACTATTCAACTTTAACGCATTTTTTGATTTAGGTATATAGTCAGGCAGTGAAAATATTTTATCACTTGTCGAATTAACTTGAAAGATGTTGTTTTCTCCAATATTCTTAGAGTTATTAGAGAACATCTACGAATTCAAAATAATGTGACGTACATAAAACAATCGGTATTAGGCTACGCTACGCTACGCATCAATGACGAGCCTAGGGTATCCGCCGCCCGGGTGCAAGAACAAAATATGCCGCCCTATTAGCGTACCTAGTCGGGAAAAATAAATCGAATAGATACTGATCTCGTTTCCTAATTCGTGATATCGCAATCTTCACTCTTTGGTTTTCAACTAATCAACCTAAATTGAAACATTGAATAGATGAGGCTTTTACTTGATGTAGATCCATAGTAAGTTATGAAATCAAACAATTTTATTTTGTTAAATCTACATTGTAT